>JAZGTK010005693.1:0-21958 GCA_036877625.1 Ambastaia sidthimunki
TACTGTACAAACTGTATATTCTGTTCCCCTACACTAACCCTCTTTCAAAACTAACCATCAACTTTCTGTTATTTTTGCTTTTTCAGAAAGATCATTTGATTTATGATTTAGTCCCCAAAATGTAGTAAATTCCAGGAACACACACACACATCCAGCGTCCTTGTAGGTATTTAATCCAATCGGTTCTAATCTTAGACCGTTGGCATCATAAGGATCAGACATGGTCCAGCAAATATCCAAGACTTTTTAACACTGAACCTAAAAAAACTCAACACAGCTATTATGCCGTGTACCCTTTCTAAACCTTTTATTTTAATTTATTTGTGATGCCTTTGTTGTTACTTTTTATTCCTTATTGTTAAATAAGGACGTTTGTGTGTTTTTTCCCTGTTCTTTATTCATAGTTTTGTGAAGCACTCACTGTATGTGAAATGTGCTTTATAAACACACTTGCTCTTGTTTTGCTGACTCTGAGGCTGTGTGTGAGCTGTAAATTTGGGCTGGGTTTTAATTGTGAGATTCCGGAATGGTGTGACGGTGTCAATAATATGAGCTGTTAAACTTGATACCGCTGTGCTTTTTCCCAGCCAATACACTCGCTTAAAATAAAGTTTAAATCTGTCGCTTGTATTTGTCGCTCTACATGTTAGAAATGGCCATTCAGCTAACAATTTTAGGTTGTAAGAACGTTTCTGTAACATTATTGTAATATAACAAAAATATTAATAATTATATTCTGAAAGTTATAGGAATGTTTAAAACATTTTTCAAACACCCACTACTTAAGAATAACGTTTTGATGTAAGTGATATATAACATTAAAAAATTTTACTAATGTTACTGCAATTATGTTTTTAATACCTTTGAGAGAACGTTTATAGAATATTAGCCAATGTTCTGAGAATGTTGCCTGTTAGCTGGGTAGTTCTCTTTGAGGTGCCTCGTACTCATGAATTATTTTTTTATAATATGGGATAAAGAACACTCAGCTTTTCAAACAACACACACAATTTAGGAGCTAATGTGCATTATTTTACATTATACAGTGTTGCGTTAACACACGACACTAATGATTTCAACGCCAGTCTGGAATCGAATGGAAATAAGTCATTCAGTTAGAAAGTCTTGCTTTTCCTAGATTAATTTTATTGCACGTTCACACACCCACAAAAGCGTAAAATCTGCTCAGTAAAAGTTAACTTAAATTCTGTGGTTCGTCAAAAACTGTACGCTGGGTCGACTCCGATGCTAAAAGATTTAGCATTACCTTTCACCTCAATTTATTTTAAGCACATAAAACGCACTCAGATCTCAAAATCTCTGTGGAATAAATACAAGCAATTGCAGTTAAGCTCTGCTGGCATTCGAAAAACTCGGCTTCTTTTTGAATATGTTACAATAAATTTATGGTCAGAATTCTGATGACATATTTATAAGGACGAACGTGTCCTGTTTTTTCCTGTGGGTCCAAGCACAAGAACGCCACAGCTTACAGACAGATTTAAAGCCTTATAAGAGCTGTTCCTTCTCATAACACATTTTTCTCTTCTGTATCAGATTTTGTAGCTCTGGTGTATTCAAGCCTTCTAAATAAGAGTCATTTTTCAGTGCTATTAATAGTGTGTATGTAATCACTTCTGACCTGCTGTGTGTGTATCACACTTGAAACTGCTCAGTCAACACACTTCACAAACAGCTTTTGTAAACAGGAAGTTGAGGGGAGACATTAAAGAACCCGTTTACATTTATTCATATGCTTTAGCGACTTACAGTGTATTCAGAGTATACATTTGATCAGTACTTGTGTTTCCTGAGAATCGAACCCACAACCTTTGCGTTGCTAACACAATGTTCTACCAGTTAAGCTACAGGAACACTCACAGGAACGCTTTTTAAATAGCACTTGTTTTAACACTTTTTTTAAAAATCTTATTTCTAAATAGCCAATAGCGTTACGCTTACATCATAGCTTAGTCTTGCTATTTTAAAGTGAATGTTTTTAATGTTCAGAGGTACATTGGCATATAAAAGATGTCAAAGAAAACAGATATAGACTTAAAGTTACAAAACGTGATTCGTCTTAAAAGGTGTTTATAAGGACTGACTCACACAATTGAAAAAAAACTGATTCTTTTATCTCCTGAGTTTTCTCTTTCTTTTGGATTGTTAATGAGTTTTGCACCAATTCTCTTGTGAGAAAATTAAACATCTCCTGCAGTGCAAAAAAAACACTTCCTGCAGTATAAACATTTATTTCTCCAGAATATTATAAAAATCTTTTCTATAATAGATGATTTTAAGAATGATGACCGGTCTTCTGCAGTGCACAGTGTGGTGTTTTTGACAACACTCACCAAACCATTTTTGTCTTGCTGAGTATTTTGTCACCAAATGTGCATTAAACATCTAATATTATCTTTCAATCAAATCAGAAAATTGGAATTTCCTAATTCCTGTCTACAGTAAACTCCACATCCGACTTTGAATGGAATGCAGCATCCGACTGTGGAATGTTGAATGATGTCAGTGTTTTGATGTGTAAGAGGCAGAGACTGTTGTAACAGCATCTTGGGCAATAAACCTGCGGATGTCAGACAAGATTGAATATCCTCTGGGGTGAGACAGCACCTCACATCTGCTTAAATCAATAAAGGGCCTCATGAATTGCAGAGGAAGGTGAGGGTCAAGGGGCTCTTGAAGTTTTGGAATAATTTAAAGCATGTCGGTCAATCTGGAATTTCACACTGGTGGCTCCTTTTATCCTGCTAAGCGTGAATCAGATTGTGACTGAGTCAAATTAGTTAAGTTTCTTCAAGGTTTGGATTAGCTTCCTGTTGCTGGACGACTACAAAACATGAATTAGAATTAGTTCCTGACTAATTAGATTTGGGACTTTGATTGGCAAATTTCACACTCACCATATAGGAAGAATACAGGAATCTTATTAGATATAGGAAGCATACAGGAATGTTATTAGATATAGGAAGCATACAGGAATCTTGTTAGTGGAATTAGATGACAGGTGAGGTTCCGCATTTTTCACAGGAAAATTCGGAAGATTTGATGTTTGTTATGTTTGTAAAGCTGCAATCCATAACTTTTGCCTCTGTTTAAAACCATCTCTGCTTAAACATGAAATTCCAGGTGACTTTACATCCTACTTTTTTATGTATTAAAGTGAGATGATAAAGCCAAACTGACGTTTCCTGGAAAATCTGACCCAAAAACTCAAATTATAAATAGTTATTATAAAGTTACTGTTGCAAATCTGAGTAGGGAGACTGTTTTGAACACTGATCTGTTATGTGCTTGTTGTTTATTTGTTGTTTATTTTTAATACATAAAAAGTTATTTATTTGCAGCTTTACTTCAGATAAGAAATGAGACTAAACTAAAAATCTGAAGATCTAAGCAAAAGTCTTCATGTAACTTTATGGCTGTCAGGATATTAATAACAGTTAATATTAAATAGATTTTAATACTTAATGTAAACAAATAAATGTTCATAAATATAAAAAACTGAAGTTTGTGTTCAAAACTTTAGAAACTATAGTTGATTTCCTGGCTAGAGCATAATAGTTTTTTTCTGTTCTTTTATCATAATGCATTATAATAAAAATTTAAAACCTTATTTCCAATGCAACCTTGTTATTGAGCAAAACATCAAGTTATTATAAATAATTCAGAATACTGCTTTAATAACCACATTATATTTTGCCCGGTATCTCGGGTCATGCCGTGGTCTCATCTGAAAAAAATACTGTCTTTTCCATTTGAGTTGTTTGAGAGTCAAATTGTGTTGAGATACTGAAAACTGTATTTCACCTGACAGTTCTATATTCGATTTATTTACTATAACTGTCATAAAATTATGAAATTTCCTGTTAATTCAGGCTAATTGCTCTAATGGGTTTTATACCACACAACACACAGCTGAAAAAAAACAGAAGTATAAATAAAACAACAATAAACTTCATTAATAGCCTCAACTTTGAAATCTTTTACCTCTAGAGGGTTTAATTAATAATTACATTCAATTCCCATATAATCACCATATATAATTTATATATATATAGGATGTATATATGGGAATTAGATGTATATAGGATATATAATGTATTCAATGGAT
This sequence comes from Ambastaia sidthimunki, assembly GCA_036877625.1. Taxonomy (NCBI): domain Eukaryota; kingdom Metazoa; phylum Chordata; class Actinopteri; order Cypriniformes; family Botiidae; genus Ambastaia; species Ambastaia sidthimunki. The sequence goes on from JAZGTK010005693.1 coordinate 4,130, forward strand.
TCAAACCCGCCCAAATGAGCACCACAGCTTGGTGTTTCAGAACATCAAAACATAAAACTATCTGTTTCAATTTTAACAACATTTTTGCAGCACCAAATATGAAATATGAGCCATTTGAACAGATTCTTGTGTTTAAACATCAAATATTCATTTAAATTGCAGCTGTTAACATGGAGCAGATCTCAGCCTGAGCAAACCTCTAATGACAGTTTGTCACTGAGCAGTAAGACTGAACTTGTATTTGGAAAGACCAGAACTCACGCACAACAAAACATACACAACATCCTCTGGCATGCAGCCTTCAGAAATAATGGTTGATTAAAGCAGTTTAAAATAGTAGTTAGCCTTTTTTTTAACAGATGAAACGTTTAATCCTTACTTTAAACAGATTTAAACAAGTGTTACATTTTGTATGTGCATTGATTTGTCCTGTCGTACCTAGTAAGAGGTCTAAAAAATGGCTTTAAGTATGCTCAGATTTGCCAAGATGGCAAAATATGTCGTCAATTTCAATATGAACTCATCAAAACATCAGATTTTTCCAGGCCTATTTAGCAAAGTTGTCCACAAAATTTTAAAACTATATACATCTTATTTGTTCATATTTGTTTATATTGATTGAGGCTGATCCTTAAATGATACTAAACTGAGAACTCCATCGTGTATCTTAAGTTTAAAAAGAGACTTTTGTCTTACAGCAATTAAACATTCATGAGATAAATGTTTGTGACCTCATGCCAACATGAAATCTGTGTCCACAGACCCCGCCCATCAGTTCTACACATGCTCCGCCCCTTTCATGTTTGTTTATCAAATATTATTAACCTAATACTCTCAGCTCTATTTAACACATTTTAATGTAATTAAATCAATTTCACAGCCTTCCACAGATTTTCCCCAAAACTTACAAATAAAAATGCAAAAAACAAACAAACAAGAAGTCCAATCCATACTTGAGAGCTGATTTTACTATATAGGAGTTTGTTGTGCTAAATTAAGTTGCCATCTTGTTCACTAGGTTTGGTACATGCAAATGTATTATATTTATTGCATTGGAACTCTGGCCTACAGACACAGACTAAAGCCACACTTTCCATTTATGCAGTGTAGATAGCAAAGGCAGCACTTGGTGGGAATAATTTGGACCGTGAAAACAGGTCTAATTTAGTTGAGTAATGCTGAGTAAAGCCAACGCTTCACAATGAAACGCTGCTTTTCCGAAAGCATTCTTCTTCAATAAGTGCTAGACTCAGAGGCATTGGGAAAGAAACCAATAAAAACGGCAAACAATTGAGTCGTCGTAGATTGAAGGAAAACAAAAGCTTGCTGGAGGTACTATATTGCAATTCAACGCCGTTCTCTTCCCCCGGGGAGAGCAGGGCAGAGATGCAGGCAGGCAGGCGGGTCTGTGCCAAATTCCATCTATCATACTTAAAAAGCCACCCACCTATGTCTGCACAGCAACATGCAGGGATATTTTGAGGTTTACAAAGATGCTTTGAATCGACACAAAGGGCCAGGCCTGTCGCTGTTGTAACAATCTTACTGATGGAGAGGTGTGTGGGTGTAGCATCCTGCCGTTTGCCCGGTTTTCATTAGGAGGCGTCCACTGTTGTTTAAGCTTAACTGTCGGCTGGGGACCCCGATTGGTGTTGTGGGTTGGAGAGCAGAGGCTCTGGGTGTCACTATATTAATAAAGGATGGTGGAGAACAGGAAGTGTTCTTTGAGGATTAGAGACGAAGGTGCATATCACTGTAGAGTTGGAGCAGATCTGTGCCTTTTATACAGAACTGGAGTTGAGCTCACGTGATGTATTTTAAGTGACATGAGAAGTCACACTTTTGAGTGGCACGCCGAAGCAGGTGAAAATCATTAAGCTCATAAGAGAATGAGCTTGTCTCTGTATATATACAGACAGAGGTGAAATTACACTGCAGTTATTTGGGTGATGTGTTAAAGCCGTATTCAAGTCTAAATATCTGGCTAAAAACATTTGGCCTACTTGGGAGAAAGTAAATAAAAGTTTCCGTGTTTAATGGAGTATTTAAAAGCAAAGAGTAAACTTTATTTCTTAGCTTTTTACATTGACAATAGACAGCAGATATTGTCTCATTACAGACTTTAAAACACAAACTTTGTAAAACAAGATATTTAATCACAATTTTCTCAACGACACGTAAAGCTGTAGAACACACCAGATGTTCAAACAGTATCCAAAACCTGTTTATATTTATTTAACTTTAAACTCAGCAGCAATATAGTTGTTTAAATATAGTTGTTTCCAAGACTTTGTTTACACTCAGAGCAGATTATTTCATCTTAAGCTGAGTAAAATAACCATCTGATGCTTAATAACTAGTATAGCCATCTGATTTTTAAGTGTAGCACTAAAGTTTACATTTTTATACAAAATAGCTTACAGTGCATTTAAACTACACAATTATGCTCGTATGTAATTTGTTTTCCAGTTACTTTAATGAAGTCTTACAAAGCTGACATTGGCAAGCAAACTCTTTTGATGTTGGCTAATTTACAAATTTCTAATCTCCGCAGCCCTTAAAATTGTTTCAAAATTATTTCATATATTCATAATTTTCTCAGCTCCCTAATGACCCAAAACAGGTATTATGTACCAAAAATGAATAATTACTATAAATTTAAGCACTCCTTTGAAAACAAAAAAACATTTGCATCTCAAAAATGAATTATGAGCATGTTTTGTGGGGGATTAATGCAGGATATTTCGTTCAAGCTGAGTTTAGCAAATACAGTAGTTTCATGAGAAATGAAGCTTGGCTCCAACTGTCTTCACTTTTAAACACACACAATGGGAGGTCTGAGAGAAAGAGGCAGCGTTTTATGATACACTTTGCCAATGTTGACAACAGCTCTCAAAAATTACCACCCACAACTCTCGCCAGCCAGGTGTCACGCACAGAGACTAACCAACAGTAACCGGGTTAAATCTGAGTGCCTGTTAACACTTTGTATTTTAAATTTTAAAAGCTTTTGAAGCTTGACACATCTTAATTCCCACATAAACAACCTATACTTTGCATACTTTCAACACATACCACACAATTCATATTGTTTATTATAAGAGATTATAGGGAATGTTTGAAGTTAAAGATGAGTACTAGTATTTGTTACTGCCTCATGCTGTCAATGTAAAACATGATGTACTCAGACTGACAAAGTCTGAGGGCAATTTAGTTTCAAAGAAGTTTGTCCTGCATAATTTACAAGATATTAGGAATATCAGGGCTGGCTTTTTGAAATGCACCTTTCCATTTGGGATTCCATTTTATCTTCCAAATCTAAAAAAATGAAGGAACTTCAGAGCTTTTATCCCTAATCAAATGTATCACTGGTGGAGAATTTAGGGGAAACAGACTTTCTTTCCATGCTTTTCATTTGTTTTTCCATTAAAGTCTGCAGGCCATGTAGAAGAGTGCACAGACAGGAAGACTTTCACTAAATACATTCACTAAATGACTCAGCACTGTTTGGTAAAAAAGGGAATCAATTTGGTATTAAATTGTCTTTTATATTAAATGCCTCTGGGTGAGGTGCCACAGTGGCTCAGTGGGTAGCACTGTTGCCTTGCAGCTAGAAGATTGCTGGTTTGAGTCCCTGAATTTCTCTGTTTGCATGTTCTCCTTGGGGTATTCTGGTTTCCCCCACAGTCCAAAGAGATGCTCATTTGGACATACATTTTTATTAGTAACTGCATTCCCTGGGATCGAACCCACAACCTTTGCGCTGCTAATGCAATGCTCTACCAGTTGAGCTACAGAAATAGTTAAAGCAAACTTCGTAAATGTCAGGAAGATGCCATCCAACTCTCGTCAGTATGTGTTCCTGACAAATGACCTCTGCGAGACGTGACCCCCACTACAGTAAATACATCCACAAACATCATCTCTTAAAAAAGTGTCTTTCAATTAGAGTGTTTTCTCAGCGTTTTGGCCACTGTGGGATTTGCATTAGAATGGCAAATGAGACGGCAGATGTTGCAGTAAACCGTCAGCTGTTCAGGGATGTTAAGGTTATGAGCCGGTCGACCTGCTTTCCTCTGGTCGCCTGCTGGACAACAACTGACTGTTGGACTGTGATTTTTAATAAAAGAAATTATGCTGTATTTCATTTGCTGAATACAACAAACTGATTACAGAATAATCTCATATAACAGGAGACTTGCGTTTCGTAAAATGTCTTTTTATCCCTCCCGGCTTTTACTTATATTCAATCAGTCCGCTTTGTTCCATGGTTTTTACAATAGTTTTCAGAATAATAACAAAGATCTCAAACTAGCCCTTTTCGGTTGTTCCAAACTTTGACTTTTATGATTTTCTTCTTTCTCTGAAACACAAAGGAAGCAATTCGGAAGGATTGCGCTGGGCGAACGGAAACTGAAATCTTCAATCTTCAAAAAACATACAAATAACATAAAACCAGATACAAAAAAGTGTGAAGCTGTGTGAGAAACAGACCTGTACGCTTTTAAGTTCTTCTAATGTGGGCTAGTTCTGAAAATATGTATCTTTCTGCTTTAAAAACAGCTTTCGTGCCATCTTAGCAGTGTTAAGATGTCTTTTGATTGTCAATTAAAAGAAACTTGTGTGTTTGCTGCTCTCTCTTGCATTTCAACAGTCTAGTTAGATTCATTTTTAATCTATTTAGAACAATAACAGTCCCGTATCACCAGCCGTCCCCAAACTTATTTAGGAGCTGCTGCTTATCTTCTATTTACCCGTTCTTTTGCTTCACAATAAAGAAACATATTTCAGTATTCCATTTGCTCTGATGTCTTACTAGAAAAATGGGGAAGACATTCCTTTTATATCAGGAAAGTCGGAATATACAGCACATCTGTATTAGAACAACGTGAAGATTCCAATGTAAAGTTCTAATCCGTTGCACCCCACTGTACACAACCATACGAACAGGAAGTCACCCGGGCAGCCCCTTCCCAGCTCACGGGAATAAAGCAGTTACCACACTTACTAAAAGAAGATTAATGTTTCGTCCCTCATGCCCAATAGTGCTTTGTCTCAGTGCACCACGGATAAGAGAGAAAGAGAGACAGGGACAGAAAGAGATGATAAAGTTCTTTGTGTTTCCCGTGTAATCTGTTTATCTTATTTCTAATAATAATGGATGACTGATAAAGACGAATATTGATTGATAGACGCTAGGGATGTTCTGAAAATCCAATTGCTTCCTTATTCAGGAAAGAAGGACAATAGCATTGGGAGTGACTCCTGAGTCATTGCCGGGGAAGAGGCGGGATCAGGCCTTCAGGTGTCCAAAATCCAGCTAAGCCCAGTTTGATTTCTGAAATAGTCTAGCCTGACATTCTAGCTCAGTGATGTTCCATAACTGGAGTAAGACATATAACTACATAATGTTCAAACTCAAAGTTGTTGTTTTCTTGAGAAACATCTGAGAAGCAGAACACTTAAACAAATCTCTCTGTTCCTCATTTAATCTTATTGCTGTCCATGAGAAACAATTGAGACATTGAAGGAGTAGTTACTGAACGTTATGAACGTTACTTTAACGTTAATATGAACGTTACTCAGTATAAAGTTTACTCTTGCAGAAGATCTGACATGACTGAGCAGGTTTTCAGGAAAGCGTTTAAGCGTTTAGTAATGTTATGCTGAGAATGACTAAATCAGATTCAGTGTGGATGGAGAATGATCTGTGATTTTGTAATCGGAACATCTTATCATCTGCCAATGGAAGGTGGGTGGAGAAACTGGAGGTTTTAAAGAGAGGCTTCCGCAACAAAACCAACATGATCACTGAATTAAATAAAGAGAGAGAGAAGACCAAGCTAACAAAGCCTAACACAGATCTACAATACATGAATTCTCTTAGTTCTTTAAACAAATTACAATTCTGTCATTATGTAATCATGCTCTTATTGTTCCAAACCCTTTTTTTTGTAGAACACAAATTACTATTTACTAATAATCTTCCAGTTTGGTAGGCTGTCAACTGTATTTCCCAGATCATTGAGTCACTTAGATTGGAGAACTGGAGAAATTTATCAGTTTAATTTATGAATAAATCATTCAGACCAGTTTTATGGGCCGGATCAACCGATTAAATGAAAAGATCTGACTTGTATGCCTTCAATAAAACCACATTTTGTGTTGGGGGTTAGATTGCAGGTGATGATGGTAAATGATGACAGAACTATTTATTTAAAACAGTGGCCACTTTCTCAAAGAAAATAACACACTATTGACAATGAGAGGTATGAGCTGATACTTCAGCTGTCTTGTTTGAATGTATTTGTTCCCTTTAAAGTTCAAACACATAATAATGACTTCATTCTTCAAGCCTTTACATCCTAGCAGTGCGGTACGAGCTGCAGTGATAGAAATGTCATTATTGGCAAATGAATTCATCTTTGAGTCCCTGCCAGTGATTGCTTCCTCACTGCAGGTCCATCTGGACTAACGAAGCATCTCTTTCGCACCAAATTTACAATGAGTTTCCTTACACTACCCACATCACACGTCCCTGAGCTAGTTTCCGTACCACTTCCAGCGGTGTGAGTTTGGGGCAAGGTTTTTAATCCGCTATAAATCCCCAAGCGTTCCCATACATGTAAGGCTGTCGTAATCTGCTCTACATGAGCTGTCAACTGAATGGCCTTGTTTTTCATTACGAGCACAGGGACTGTTGGATTTGCTGCTTTGCAAGCAATCAGTTTAAATTTGCTACGTATCAGAAAAGCACAGAATCAGAGGAAAGTCGTCTTTGCACAGTGAGACCTAAGATGATGGCTCAGTGATGTTTCTAGAGACCCACCTTCATGCACTCGGCTAACAGGGAACGTTCTCAAAACGCTGGCTAATGTTTAAATGATCAAAGTTATCATAAAGTGTTCTTACAGTGATGTTAGTAGAACATTTTCTTACTGTTATATCATAAATCAAAAAAAATTCTTAAGTTGTTAGAGGAACGTTTTAGAAATGCAGAATGTTTAAAGCAATAATGTTTACCTAAAAACTGGACATTCCTAGCACATTCAAATTAACATTTTTAATGTTTTTGTTGCTTAATGGAAACATCAGGGAAACATTCTTACAACCTAAAATTGTTAGCTGGGTACAAGACACAACACCCATACGTTTATCTTCATATAACTAGGGAGCCACAGTCAAACTATTGTCTTCAAATAATATCAGTTGCTTAAACCTGTCCTACCACTGATTCCAGATCAGAGTATTGCTCATCTATTAAATAATCCTGTAGCAGTATGAAAAGCACTGAATAATGTTTATTCCTGAACAATTAAAATTACCTCAACATCAGCAAGTGTCGTACGCCTTTCTGCAGTTTTGTGTTGTACAGAGCTCAAGGGAGGACATGAATGATAAGTATGCAGTCCCCCGAGGAAAGAAGAGAGTATATAGGGACAGATTTGTTGTTTGTCTCCCATGGGCGACACAGTGCACCATGCATTTGCCATCTGTTTTGTAGTTACACCAGCACTGTGATCTAAAAGTATAAACAAGACATGTTTCAACAGCTTGTTAGCCTGAGAGATTCAATCAGAAATCTTTGATTGGTGGTAGTGACCTTTTGATGTAACCCTTACAGACTGATGTTGAACGGCAGGTGTCTAAAAGCAATGTGCCTGGAATGCAATTGCTTGAGAAACAGAGACCCCTAGTGGAATGATTGGAAAGTGCACTGCAACTCAAAATTGCGTCCCCATATGGCTTAGCCTTTCGGACGGACGGATGGACGGACGGAAGATACATTTATGCAATAAATAATGCAACAAATTTATGCCAAATGCTTAATTGTAAATGTAAGAAAAGAAATGAATGCAATAAATAAAGAATGCAATAAATTTGTCAAATGGATAATTGTAAATGTAAGAAAGAAAGGAAGAAATAAGAAAGAAAGGGGATTTATATCCCTGTGCCCTCAGAGTCAGATTTTAACAAGCAGCTCACTCAACAGGATGAGAGTGGGTGGAGCTGCTCTGCACTGGAGCTGGAGGAGAGGATAAGATAAGATGCCTGTAGGGAGGAGGATCTTGTTAATTCAGATCTTGATTCTCCAGTGGCCGGCCAGCAGAGCCTCTAACTCCATTTATCTGATATTTTATTAGCTGAAGCAGGCCACACTCACACACTCGCTTTAATTAGGCCAGTACGATCGTTCACGTTTTTGCATCAGTAGGGACAAGACACATGCTTGATGATGCAAATTCACAATAACAACAGCTGGAATTAAACAGCTCACTTTTATACAGGCCAATTAGCATTTTTCCACCATGTTTTGCCGATGTTTACGTGGTAATGATGCAATTAGTGGGAATAATAATTGTACTTCTCGTTTAGTAATATACACTACATGAGTTAACAAGCAAACAACTTTTTGCTTAAATGTTATTTTATAATAAATATTTAATGGTATCTTATGTAAACTACTGAGTAAAAACCTACAGAAAAACCTTTATTTTACACTTAACTGTTTAACACATAAAACCCTGCCTTTCTTACAGTCATGTGAAAGGTATTTTCTGGAAAGCCCTATTTAAAGTATTTAGTAGCAAAGTTTAGACTTTTAAGTGGATTGCTACAAACAAATGGTGTCTGTGTAACAACTGCCTTGTGTGATGCTAATGTGTTTTGCATGCCAGATGGAGAACATCTGTAGCTGGCTCCATAGCTCAGTGGTTAGAGCACTGGTCTTGTAAACCAGGGGTCGTGAGTTCAATCCTCACTGGGGCCTACCTGTGTTCAGGTGTTTTTACACTAGCTTTGGTGTTGTGCTGTTGTTGAACCCAAGTGTTCTGTTGTGTCACTTGAATTAACACCTTTAAATAACTTTGGCTTTAATGTACTACTACATCGTCAATCTGAAACATTTATCCACAGTGACAGAACACAAAGAGATTAACCTGAGATTACACTGTTTAATTATGGGCACAATGGTTAGTTTATTGAGTTTCAAACCTGGTACATTTGCATTACCTGCCCAGAAATTTAACCAGTGGGTTACAACCGAACATTTAATGAAATGTGTAGGAGACAATGTAACTGTTTTGCCTTTTATTTTCAATATCAGTGCGTCTTTTTTGAGGATGGTCTTTCCAGCCGGCACGAGAACCAGCTGCACACAACTCACATCATGCAATGATAAGTCACTAAACATATTGACCTGAAAATCATCAAAAACATCATCAGCAGAGTAAACAGTTCTGAAACTTCTCGTTACAGTTGAAATGTCATTATCCTATTGGAGTTTAACAGTCCATAACATGTCTGAAGTTTTAGCTCTCATCTGCCTCTAGATTAATGTTGTTTCCAAACTTGGCATACAGCTGAACCTTTAGATCCCCAAGCACTTCCTGTATGGATGAAACGCGACCCTCCAGACCTTTGATCTCCTCCTGCAGGCCTTCCTGTGGATATCAGAAGGTCAGTTTAAGATGTTGAGCAGCACAACATCTAAGACGCTACACAATTTAAAAGACACAATTTTTTGTGTCACATTTTTCAGCCAGGTTCATGTTTTACTCAAAGGCATGATGGTAACAGTTAATGAAATCAACTCTTGCGAGGCTTGAACCTACAACCTTTCAGTTACCAGCCCAAGCTTTACATTTGTTTTGTAAAGTAACACAGGTATTTAAGGGTAAGAGTTAGTCTAAAGCTCAAAGTCACCTTCGCTGCCTCAAGCAATTCTTGTGTCTCTTCTTGAGAGTGACTGATGAAAACCTCTCCGATCTGATACGGGATCAACATTGCATCATCTTCACACATCATGAGGTCATCGCTGGCATCCTCCAAATTCTGTAAGGATTTCTGGAACAACAGAAGAGCATTAGCATTCAGCCCTACCAATGCAAAAATCAGCTATACTGTTTATTACCTTTTTTGCCTCAATTTCATCTTTCAGTTCAGACAACCGATTTGTATTTCTGGCAAACTTGTTTATCTTCTGCTGGTCCTCAAATGTTACATTGACATCTTCAGCTGCCTGTCAGGATATCAGAACATCATCAGATATCTTTAGCCAAACACTGCATTGTGTCACCCTAAAGACATCATTTTACTTTCTTTCTATGTTAAAGCGATTTTGGAGAATAATTCATTATTTTACATCATACTCCAATAATAGATTATGCATCTTAGAGGTTAAAAATAATTAATAATAATAATAATTTGATGTGTGAAACATTATATATTAACAGTTACAGTATTCATCCATATTAATGCATCATTTTGTTATCTGAGAGAAATTTTTAAGTGATTAAAAAGCACCCAACAAACAACTTCATGTCACAATTATTTTCTGTGTGTACAGTGTCTGTATACATTTATTATTTGTAAAACATATATTCGTGTTTCTGTAGCTCAACTAGTAGTGCACTGCGTTAACAATACAACGGAAAAACACATACTAATCAAAGGCATCGCTTACATGCACAGTAAACCATTAGATGTCACACTTTAATGTTAACCACAGCAAGCGACTGTCATAAATGGTGATACATCAGTCATCTAGCTGTCTATACCGAAAAACCGCTACCGCTTTTAATGTTCCCTTTGCCGCCCCTCATGCACTGTACGTATCTCAGCACTGACCACAAACAAACGTGTGTTGCAAATCTTTAAAGCAATGTATTTATATAAAGACATACCACTCCTTTCTTCATGGTGGCCGCCATGTTGAACCGGAAACGGATTACGTGCACGCGCACGATGGGTGAGTGAGCGGCGCACGTGGGTTTTGATGGTTACCCCGCCTTCCGCTCTTAGTGCTGTTTATCCAGATCTATTAACCTGTTTTGTTAGCGAAACAACTTTTTGTAATATTGTAGCCTTTTGTGTAATAGTAGAGTTAACAAGACTTGTGGATGTCAGATGTGTTGTGCTTTTTAATGGGTGGCGGACACAAGCTGTTGGATGTGTAGTTTGCATGACAGTGGACGCAGCCTGGCTGCAAACTTCAGTGTGGTTGCTACAGCTTGAAGCTACTCTTTGTAAACAGCTACACCCGAGGACAAATATTGATAAGATAGATGTTAAATTTCCCCTTTTTTCAGCATTAACAGTTACTGTTTAAATGACTAGCCTGTGATCTACAGACAGTACAGTACAAGATTTCAGTATATGGGACAAACACATCAGATTTTAGCTATGTATCGTTTAACTAAATATTGTTGTTGTTTTTATAGATATTATTTGTTTATATTTTAAACCAATGAGAAAATAAGGCTTATACTGGAGTATTTGGTAAATGTGAAAACTGATAAGTCTATTTGTAACAATTGTTATTTTAATGGAAATATTTTGTTCATCATAAAGCATTTGGATAATTCATCATTTTGTGGAATGCCTTTGAGGTTGTTTGTGGTTTTCCACTGTTAGCATGTTTCAAGCCTTCATGATGAAAGACACAGAGTTCACAGTGACCACAAAGGAATTTGCTTTACGCCCCCAGTGTGTACATTCACAATGTGACTCTGTATCCACGGACAGCTCTTACATGACAAAATCTCACCCGTGCTGGGGTTTAATAAACTCTTGCTTTGTTCTGTGTTATTCGCAAGCTTTCTGTTGAATTAGTAACAGCAGTGATCTGCACATATTTGAATGTCATACGATATAAAAGAATGTATAATACACTTTGGCAAAGCGAGTAGATTCCTTAGCTCAGTACTCAACCATTTCTCAATCAAATACTTGCATTTACTGCCATAGTTAGTTGGTACGATGGCTAGAATTCCCTGGTGCTGCTTGTAGGAGACAATTAGCATAACTATAAGATTTAGATTAGATTAGATTCAACTTTATTGTCATTACACATGTACAATCCTACACAGCAGCCTGTATAGTTTATGTGAATTATACTCTTGCAATACAAAAAGCATCATAGTATTTCAGTGTTGGCAATGAAGCTATTTTTAAGGTTATCTGTAAGAAAATGGTGTGTTAAGAATACAGATGAACCCAGAACAATTATATTGCGATTACAGTAGAAGAGTAAGCTATAAATTAGCCTACATCTACATTTGCTGCTTGTTTTCACTTTAAAAGATGAATATCACTTCTGTCTTTAGTGTGGCACCCCTGTTTTCTTGTTTTTCTCAAGGAAATGAGAGTATATTCCAGATTTAAGAGTTTAGAAACTGCAAGCACCTGGAATTAGGATTCATTTTGCAACCATCTGAAGTAATCCAGGGTTTATCACAACATCCAAAGATGATCTTAAATCTTAAATGATCAGTTTAACAGAGCATAAAAAACATAATTAAATCCGTAATCTTGAAGTAGTGTCTACAAGTTTGAGACCATGTTAAAATATTTGGGATCTAATTTATACCTGGAAATAAGCAAATTAACACTATTTAAATTTGCAAGATTGGACGTGTTAACTCTTTTGAAGAAATTTCCTGCGTTCCACTGAAGCAAACAAGATGTTCTTGGAAAGTTTTCCAATTCTGTTGGAATAACGTAATCAGGTTTAGGATTAACTTGAAGAGTCCAAACCTGTTTAAGTTCTGCGGTGATTAAAACAAAAATGGAGGAAATTAATATTATAATATTAGCATTGTAAAGACATCAAAGGAGTTTTTGCATTACATCTTTTCCTGTTATTCCAATCTTAACTCTTAAAAAATGTCCGTCCCATGAATTTCACTGGTAGGGAACCATTAAATAAATAAGGGCTTATGTGAAGTTTGGTATCAGGTACACTGAATGACAGTCATACTAGGCAAATTAACTTTGCTTTATATCCTACTTACATCCTGTTTGGGGCCCAACCACACCTACAAAACACGGCTGCAGAGAGCTGATCTCTGATCAGACTCACACCTTTTCTGGTTCACTGCTTGAAGTGAAGTACTGGACAAGACAATTTAAGTACATTTCTGTGTTATCAGTTTTGTTATCTGTGTCTAATGAATAGATCACTCGTCACTTTCTGTTGGAACAATTAATCAGTGAAGAAGAACAGGACACAGTCCTGATTAGTCAGTGCTAATACATATGCAGGCAGTGTTGTTATTCATGTACAGTATCTTAAAGTACCACGTGTGTAGCTCCACCCTCTGTGTGCAGGTATATGTGCACACACAGTATTGACAGAAGCTAAGTGCTGATTACTATAATCAGGTTGGATACTACACAGACTCTTATCGAATTGCCTGTTTGTGCACAAGAATTTGGAAAGGTAAATTAAAAATATTTTAAAATATAAATATTGTAACTGTATAAAACTTAAGTGCTATTTAATGATTATTTATTAATAATTTCTCTTTGGTCAGCCTTTATTAAAATATACTGAGCTGCTTTACCCAACAGTGGACTCAAATTTTATGTGCCTTGGACCTATAGATGTTATTAATATGTATATTTAATAACTATGCTTTGTGCTTTCGAAGAGGAAGACCATGTTTTACAGTGTTTGAAATGTTGATGCAGGTTTGCAGTTGCTGAGCAATCAAGATGGGAAATGAGCGTTCGGCTCAGTTTGATCTTCAGAAGGTAAAATAAATACGTTTCAGACCAGTTTTTGACAAAAAACATGTTGTTTTGTATAATAAATCTTATATAGAATAACAGTCCCACAAATTCTTGTGAGATTATAAAACCGCATGGGTTATATTAACGTGTATTAACGTATATTATAAAAACTTATGCAAACATTTCATTTACATTAAGTTTTGATAAAGTACATGTCACACTTCAGGATGCTACCGTTGCGTTTGTGTTTGTTTAGGCAAATGTAAATGTATGAGATCTGAGCACATTTAAACATGGCTAATAATGCACGGTGGCTTAAACAAAAGTGCTTAAACCAAAACATAAAGCTAACCAATATCACTCCACAGGCAAACGCTGCTGAGACTAAAGTCCAAAATGGAGATCTGAATAACCATGCAGTTCCACCCCCAGATTCAACAGAGACTGGTATGCGCATTATACAGCATGCTGTTATATGCATCAGATGCATTTATTTGTTATTTGTTTTTTTAGCTCAAAATGTAACCTCACAATAAGGAACTAGTAAAATCCTTCTGCAAGCATTTACATGGTTTGGATTAACTCAGTAAGTCAACCCACAATGGAGAACATGACTCAAAGCTCTGTATAAACTGTGGGTGTTGTAGGTAGAGACGTAGTGGATAAAGTTGTCTTTAATTGTAGACTGCATGAGTTAATGTTCTAACGACAGTACAATGCAACAGATATCCAGTAATGATGAATTGGAGAAACATTAATCTGTAAGGGAAGCCGATATTTAAATTTGCAGTTTGATTTATAGTCTTATGCATCATGTTCAGAAGATTTTGTTGACAGTTCCCAATGCAGGATGTACTTTCAAAAAGCATTTATAAAAAAAATTACAAAACGTTTTTCATTGTCCCTAATTATTTAAAGTGAAGACTTTAAATGTCTTCACAATATTGCATGTAATGCTGCTAATGTATGCATTCTTGCTTTGTTCATATGCATAATATTGTTGTTGCTAATCTGAAGAGGTGTACATCAAAGATAGACATGTTGCAATTAGACCAGAAACACACTGAACTCTTGGCCAGTGTATTGCATGTGTACTGTGCATGTGGTGTTGTGTTGCTGTGCCTGTAACAAACATGAGAACCCAACACTGATAGGGTTATCTTTAAATCTCTGTATCATTAAACTGGATGTTTTTTAGGTAGGTAGCTATAAACATGCATTATACCTAAACTGACTTAAACTGACTTGCTCAGCTAACATAGCTTTAAACTGTTGCTTCACTACAACTGTTTGAATGCTTCCTGTTTTTCTTAGCACTTGTGGGGCTAAAAATGCACCCACACATTGAATTATGACAAGAGTGTATGTTTTTGGACTAACCCGTGTGTAATGGGTGTGTATCAGCAAACATTAGTCTTACCAAGCCTCAAAAAGATTAGCATATCGACCAACGTAGAGTTCAAATATTATTTATTCCTGTACATTACATGAATTGTTTGTTTTATTTTCTTTCATTTAGTGGCTTGCAAAGTAGCAGAACAGCAAAAGAGTGAAATTTCACCAACAATTGACACAAAAAAGCCAAAACCATCATCCGGTCGAGAGGAGGTTGATAATGCCAAAGAACCAGAAACATCTCCTGATACTAAAACTACAACTGATGAAGAACCTCCAAAACAAGACCCAAAGCCCACCGGAGAAGAAGTCAGCAAATTCTTTGATAAAATGTTTAAAAAGAAGTCCGGACTTGTGAAACCAGCATCAGAAAGCAAAGATTCAGTTGATGGACAGAGCACAGGTGTGGACAAGCAATCAGTAAGTCAAAGTTCCAAAGTGAAGTTATTTCAACAATGTTAGTATCGTTTGTCCTTGTACTTCTTTAAAGTATTTCTAAGATTAGCCTCACAGTAACTTCACTTGTATTGCTAAAAGCAATAATTATTGCTATTTTATGTATGTATACTAGCTTCTTTCCTCAAACACAATTGCCATCAAACTGTCAAATAACAAAAAATACCAGCACCAGATTCAAGACAGAAACTGGTTGTCAGACTAGTTTACACTTCCGAAAATGAAGTGTAAAGTTTGTGAGCATGTGTTGATTTGTTTATTTACACTGGTGTTTTGTTTAGTCTGTGTGTACCTGTTTTAGACAAAATAATCGAACAAACGTTTTTGTGTTTTTTGTGTTGATTGCCCTTTTTCCATTCGCACGAAACTAACAGCTTCACCAGAAGCGAACTGTCCACCAATCACTCTCAACCGATATTATACATCTGTGTATATGTGATATACGATGTCTTTGATATACATATATAATAGAAAATAGAACAGATGTACCACACGTAGTATGTAATCTAAATAAAATACATTTTCTCAGATAAAGCACACACAGACTTTAAGTCCAGCACATTGCTGAATATAAATGAGTGAGGGGGGAAACAGGCTTTAATAAAAGAATGATTGTTACAGCTGGCTTGTGTAGGCAGAGGCATGGATGGAATTGTGCCCCTATTTCAATGCAGCTATTACACATCAGCTGTAGGGTTGTAACACATTTCCAAGGGCTAATTCTCTGGATTTGTCTATAGGAACCAGTGGCCATTAAAACAAGTACAGAGACTGAGCCAGTGCCTGAGGGTGCAGCTCTAAAACTTCTGGAAGATCTTGTGGACGTCGCAGAAGACATAAATCACTCAGAGGACGTGAAGGAAGCAGAAAAACCAGTTATGAACTTTTTCAAAACCTTTGTAAGTACAGTTTTTCTTTGGTTTAATTAAATAATTAATTTGAATTTAACTATCTAAATAATAGCCTTGCGTAATTTGAAGGCACTTGTTTCAATCTCCTTTCTTCTAAATGATAGTTTACACACACATTTGCCAGAAACGTTATCCTTCTTTAGCGACTTCGGTGGCAACATTTTATCGCTTTATTTATTGCCTGGGAATTTTTTAAAGAAAACTAGCATTACTGAGAAAACTAGTATA
The DNA here is from genome assembly GCA_036877625.1 of Ambastaia sidthimunki. Taxonomy (NCBI): domain Eukaryota; kingdom Metazoa; phylum Chordata; class Actinopteri; order Cypriniformes; family Botiidae; genus Ambastaia; species Ambastaia sidthimunki. The sequence continues at coordinate 20,635 of JAZGTK010005693.1, forward strand.
AGAGCAGCAGGAAATGTTGTGTGCTATGTTTGTGAACTGTAGCTTACAGTGTGCACCAGGAAGGTGTGTGTAGTTTAACAGTGGAGTTATTGTCTTAAAATATATGTGTACACACACACACATATATATTCTTATTTATATGTTCTTTTTCTTTGTGGTATTTGTTACACTAGACCTTTAATGTGTTAAACTATCTCTGGCACTCTGCTAAAAAACGGCTTTGGACATGTCAGACTGTGGCAGCCTTTTGTTTGCTGCATAATGTGAGCTCACAAGAGAGGCCTGTGCGTTTGGAGTAGTGATGTGTTGTGATAAAGCACGGGCAGGCCTACGCCATCTCCTGAGGACAATAGCTGACTCAATACAAGAAACATGTTCAGAACGATCTCTGCCAGAGAGCTCTTTGTGTGCCCGTGGCAAAGCAAACCCATATAACCGCATCTCGGCTTGATAGACAAACATTATCCTCACAAAAGATACAGTGTTGATATCTCCATCTTCACCTTCATGTAGATGAACACGCCCAGCTCTCCAACATGGAGTACCTGAAGGAGCAATATATGCTTAAACATGCCACTCTGATGCTTTTTCACACTCACTCTAATGTTTCTCTGTCTCCATTTTCTTTTCTGCATGTGAAGGTCAGTCCGACCAAAACAAGCAAAGAATCCAAAGTCACTCCAGATGCTTCTAAAAACCAGGTAATAAAACCTAATGTTTTAGCACTAATTCTATTCTATATGTTATAGTTTATTTATTTCCATTTCCACTCAGTTTTCAGATTTTGTATGCATGTGTGGGAAGGGTTGCTTGCTTTCATAGTGCTATAAAGTAAAGTGAAATTCTGGCCATTCATGTGCTTAAACAGCTATTGATTGGCTGACCGATCGATCGATTGGTTGATTGATTGGCTGGCTGTTTGGTTGGTTGAATGAATGAATCAATCAATCAATGGACAAACAAAGAAATCAATCTCAGTCTAAATATCTGTTTTATCTAAAAACTACTTCTCAAGGTTACAGTTGTTTTCAACATCTATTATTTTTTCTGTTTAGTTAAATCTTTGCAACATCACGGTCTTGTGCACATGGATCTGATCCCACAGATCCCATTAAACTCTTGAGATAAAAGACTCTAAACAGACGAATGCTGGTATTGATTGTCTTTGTGTTTGTTCTTTTCTCTCTTTGATTATAAATTCACAGAAGGAAACGCCTCCGGCATCATCAGCTAATGTGAGCAGCCGTTCCATTCATATGCAATATTATATTCCATAACATAATCAGTGAGCTATACACATACTTCTAAGGTATATATATATATA
>JAZGTK010005694.1:0-17780 GCA_036877625.1 Ambastaia sidthimunki
TATTTTATTCCTGCAAACACCATCATGACCGCACTCGCACTCCAGCATGATGTATCGCTTTGTGCCAACATAGTGGAATTTTGAAGTACCAGAGGGTTGTAATATTTTTTTTCTGGTAAGCAAACTGCCAAGATCTTTTACAAATACTTAAACCACACTGTTATACAAGCTAGTAGTAAATGCACAAGCCCACTTGATGAAAACCTTGTTAGAGGGTGAAGCAGATTTTCCTGGATATGATTCACTGCTTTCCCTGAATAACATGAACAACTTACCATGTCAGCTGAAGGAGTTGTAACACATTTACTTCATGTTTAAAACTAAATTTCCTAATGAACTCTCCATAAAACCATCCGCCTCTGGAATCATAGCAGGCAATCATGTTAATGGCTCGTGAGACGGGAACTGATCGGGATAAAGTCTAATTTGGAACTTATATCACCGGCATCTAATGTGCATCAAGCACAGACATTTGGGTTACTGTGCATAAGAGAATTTATATGATCTTAAATTACATCTCCAAGAAAAACAGTCTCTCTAGGTCACTGCAGAGGGAAATCTGGCTCTGAAAAACTTTTACAGCAGGAAGCATTTAAGTGACCAGCAATAAATCCAACATAATTTATATTAAGCACTAGTAATGGCAACTCCCCAAAAATGAAGAAATATGACTTGCACATTGGACAGCTCAGGTCCAACATTTATATTTCACATATGCATTTTTTTTTTTTACATATTTATGAACCCCAGTAAGAGTTTGCATTTCTTCTGCCTGGAGATCTATATCATTATCAGTCTGAACCCAAATAACCCATTAATGGCAAAACAGAGTAACGTGGCTGATGTGAACATTGTAATGGAATAAGCAAGAAAGGTACCTAAGATCTGCTATTTAAACATCTGCTATAAGAGCTAAAGTAAACTGGAATATTCAGATGTCTCACAGAAAAAAGGTCCATGATATAACTGAGTACAACCACAGAATGGAAAAATGTACCTATGTTAACCTTTGATAACCTTTGTTATCATAATTTTGCATATTTCAACACCAGACCAGACAACACTGGGTGACAACACAGTACAGAAGTTCAGACTGCATGGCATGTGGCACAAAAATGAATACGTTGTTGTGTGAAATTCATTAGAAAATGTTTTAATGCATTTACTGAAATTGTTTTTTTCGGTAGGTGATTTCCATTTAATAAAAAGCTAAAAAAACAGCTGACAATTAAATGAAAACAAAAGTCATCATTACCTTGAATATGCCGACCCAATCCTTGGGATGTGGTTTAATGAACTGTGTGAGGGTGTAATGGCACTCTAATGCTGCATGAGGAAGATAACCTTTCCCCACATTCTGAAAGATGACATGAGCAAAATTTGACGTTTCCATGGCACTGCTTGCTGCTGTCCCTTCTAGGAATACATCCATCTGTGGAAATACAAAATACGATAAGTGGAAGAGAAAAAAAGACATGTTAACAAGTACCACCTACAACAATTTTGAAAAACTTCAACCTTCTTGCTTAATTTCTTGCTTAACAACGGAAATTTACAGCACAGTGATCATCGATGTATCAAACAGTTCCCTTAATGTTTTTTAAAAGACTCTTTATTTACTAATCATTTTCTGTATCTACTAATTTACAAAACCTTGTATTCACTAATCATTTAAAATAATGAAATAGAATGTACTGCAACCCAGGAAACAAATTATCATAAGTTCAAAACTATGGAAAGTACACATGGTTCAGGTTTGAATAAAACATTACGTCACAGTCTCACACATCACATGGTGATGACTCAGTATAAGCATTGATGAGAATTAGGGCCAATGACTGTCTAAAGTTTTTTCTGTGTGGTTGTGAACAGTCAACACTAACCACAGTGATAAGAAAGTATCAAGTTGTTTTGTAATCACGGTAGTACATGGTAGACTTTTTAGCTTCGGGTTCCATTAGGTTGTATGCAGTGGATTAGCCTTACTAAACGGCAAATAAAAGTTTGTTTATTTGGTTTATATCTCTTAATAAAGACATTAAAGCATTTGTTTAATTTTGTTAACTTTTTATTAACTTTTACTTTTTTTTTTTTAGCCACAAAAAACAACTTTGATGGTACTGGTACTTTGATGTATGATAAATTGCCTGTATGAGAACAGTACACAAAGAAGGAAACAATTGACCCTTAAGACTCACTTCTTATGTCCAGCCTTAAAAATAGCTGTACAAAAAACTAAGCAGTATATCTTCCACAGACAACACATTTTAGCAGATGACGTCCTGAAAACTTCCGGTAAGAGCTCATAAAACAGAAAAACTCCCCGTTTCTCGTATCGAAACTAAAAGTCTCTTTATCAGAGTCCAAGCAATGACATCACGTCAGAGGTGTCTTTCACTACGTCAGCATTTGTTGTGACTATTTCTCCCTAAAACCGTAAAACTACATTTATTTCAGCTATTCTGTTGGAACTTTTGTAAGAATATTTTGCCTGATAATTCAAACGTGACTGTCAAAATATCAGTTTATATATATATATATATATATATATATATATAAATAAAATGCCAACAGGCCGTAGGCGTGGACAGTTGACAATTTTACACAGTTCACTTTGTAAAGAGAAAAATAAATTATAGTTTTACAAATGATGTCTTTCTCCATATTTTATCTATTTACATACTTACACTGTTTCTTATATAATACATTACATTTCTCATCTTAGCTAAGCTAACTGTGGCTATGTAGCTTGCTAGCAGGTTTTAGCGTATCTTAGCATTCAGGCTAAACAATAACAAACTATAATGTGACTATAAACAGACCTTATTGACTAGTGACATTTAGTCAGTGTTCAAACACCTACAAAATGCTACTTATCTGTTTTAGGCAAACATACTGGTTACAATATTAAGTGAAGACATAATATGAGGCCGAGAGATAAAAGTGGAACAGACGTTATCATGTTCCCGGACCAACTATATTACATCAGAGCTTACATTACAAGTTAAAAAAAATTACGGTCGATAAAAGAGACCTCTTACCACATATACATAGTGAACTTAAAGAAAAATGACATGTACAATACCTTATTTGCATGGTGAAGTATCGCAAGAAACTCAGAGCTGTTTTGACGCACTTTCACTCTAGACCAAGTACAGCCCCGAGCGTGCGTGCGTGCGTGCGTGTGCGTGCGTGGTTTCCAGGAACAACACAATAACAACGCCACAACATACACTTGTGCCTTCATCTAGATTACTGTCTGCACTCTTTAGAGATAGGACTAATGTACAGAAGTCTTATTTACGACTAGTATGTTCTCATTTATATCTTTGCACGGTATTTTCAAACCCTTGTTATATTAAGGAACATAACATTTAGTTTGCTGACAGTTGTATTAATGAATTTAATTTAAGATTTTTTATTTATTAAATAAATCAGTTACAAGATCTTTAAAAGGCATAAAATAATCCTCTATTATTTATTGGATACTTTGAGGATAGCCCGCCTTTCCTTGAATGTCATTGGATAAAGAGTTTCACAATGAATAAAACGTATGGACAAAAAATATGTCAATCATCAACCACCCAATGCCGTCACTTGTAAGTCGTAGGTCAACGGCGAAGAAGCATGGCCGTTCTGTTAAGGAGCTCGAGGTGTCTAGTGGGAAAGTGGCATAACCATGTCAACGCCGTGCAAGGTAACGTGTTTCCACAATTAATATTATTATTATATACAGTATTTGCTGCTGTTCTTGTGCATGCATATATTTCATGCAGTAAGCCTTTGATGTAATGCATGGGGAGCGCTCGGTAATAGCCATTAAGCTAAAGTCATGTAACACAATGGAATGTAACACAAGATGTACCACCTTTGACTATTATTGTGTTTTTGTATGTAGACCACTCTCTCAGAATTAGGCCACAAGTAGACACAGAAAACATGGGAGATGAATGTTATTAACAGCTGATGTGTCTCAGCTGACCAGCTATGATCGGTTTACCTGAGACAGATCTTTATATTAGGTGTAAACAGGGCTAAGGTCTAATTTCAGACCATAAGCGTTAAAAATGCCATTGTGCTGTAATTCTAAAATGTGGAGTCCTAAATTTGACAAATTATGTCTCCTTTTAGTATCAATCAGATCCATGGCCTCTAAAACCCAGGTGGGCTTCATTGGCCTGGGGAACATGGGAAACCCAATGGCAAAGAACCTCATAAAACATGGATATCCAGTGATAGCCTCAGATGTATTTCCAGAGTCCTGCAAAGAGCTACAGGAGCTTGGAGCTCAGGTCAGGATAACAGACCTAAACCAGTGTTACATCTGATCCATGGTTAACATTACAAAGTTATGAGCTTTTTATGACAGATTTTTATATAATTAATTTTGGCTTTTTAGATTGTTGGTAAAATAGAGAAACCTTATATATGATTTTAAATTTTATCTCTCTTCTTGTCTCTGAACTCAGATTCTGGACAGCCCTGCAGATGTGGCAGACAAGGCAGATCGCATCATCACAATGCTTCCCTCTAGCCCTAATGTTATAGATGTGTATACAGGTCCAAATGGCATTTTGAGGTAAGGAACTTATTCCTTCACAGTTTCAATGATTGCAAAACATTACACACTGAGCTTAATTCAAAGCTAACTAAAAACTATGGTTTAAAAAAGTCAAATACACACAAAAAGCAAAATGCATTACAATTAATGTGTGGTACAAAGTGTTTCAAATTGTTCTCAGATTTAATTTAAAGCTGCAATCTGTGAAATCTGTAAAAATGAACAAAAATCAGTAACTAGGCAAGTGTTTAAAATGTGACATGTTAAATAATTTATAACAGATCAGTGTTTAAAAAGGTCTCTTTACCTCACTCTGATTCACAACCATAAGCTTAAAATAATGATTTATAATTTAAGCTGTCAGATCAAATTTCATGGGAAATCCTGGCTACTATATCATGTATCTAGGTGCTGAGAATAGTGGAGCTCTTGTAGCTTGTTCTTACAGCAGTTGCTTCTAATTTAAACCACAGAAAGAAAACTTTGCACATTTATGTTTCAAACAGAGACGGCAATAGAGAGGCAAAACTTATGGATTGCAGCATTAAAGTCAGCAGTTACAGATATAAATATATGTATGTTTGTGTAAGCTGTGACAGAGAGGTCCTTTATATTGATATCTTTTTCTTTCACAGGAAAGTGAAAAAAGGATCTCTCCTTATTGATTCCAGCACTATTGATCCAGCTGTCTCCAAGGAGATGGCAGTTGCCGCAGAGAAACTGGGGGCTGTTTTCATGGATGCCCCAGTGTCTGGAGGTGAGAGTCTGAATTGACCGTTATGAAGAATTTTCACTTTCTTAATCAACTACAAATAATTGATGTTAGAAATGTTTTGTATGCCCTGACTGCACATGAAATTAGGTATAGATAACGTGGCAGTTTGTCAGTGCATGTTTTAAAGGTTCAATAAATCATGCCTATAGTCCGTTTCAAAACTAGTTGTGTGGGAAGAACTACAAATTTCTTCAACTTTGGCCCCAGTTCAAGCAGCGTGGTTGTAGCAATCACAGGTTTTATGTAAGCATAATTCATTTTTCACATTAACATTGCTGTGCCCAAAGCAAACTCCAGCTGTTGTTGTGTAGCAATAATGTTGTTTGATGTGCTATGGTTTGGAGTTTTATTAGTCAAAGAAACTAAAGAATTGTCAACAATCACATTTTCTGCTGATTATGTAAATGGGAAAACGCACCCCAAAAAGCTGTAGATTTGTAGATCAGGACACACCAGTTATATGTCTTGTCACTATTCTTTCTGTCCTCTTTGTGGTTGGTGATTTGCAGGTCTGTTGATAGAACTGAGTTTTATAACCTGCCACATCTTGTCCATTTTCTTAATCTAGCCGTTGGTGTTGACTGTTTAAGTCATAGATTAAATCAAAAGCCAACATCTGGAATTGATGCATTGCTGTGACCTTAACTGTGTCCTCATATGGTGGAGATGGAGATAAATGCTCAAAATTAGTGGCTCTAAAGCAGTAATTGCTTATGTATCATCTTTCAAAAGCCTACAAATGCAATAAAGCTATGCTATGTATACCTAAGGTGTAGGATTTGAGCCACAAGTATTTAGTGTAATGATAAAGCTGCTTCTTTTTGGCTTTAGTTTACACAGGCACGTTATGCAAATTAGTTTTGGCCTGTCCTGGTGGAAGACACTTAAGCTACGCAAAACTGAATTATACTGTACACATGCAGAAATTTCCATATCCACAAACAGGATGCTGGTAGTAGAAATGGCTCCAGTCTGTGTCAGTTCCACGTGGTCTCCCTCCAAGAAATGCAGAAAAAAATATTTTTCACCTGCTGGCCTTTAGGAACTGATAACATCAAATTACTTTGGCTGTTAAATTTCTTCAGCTACTTTAGTTTCTCCATCTGTCTAAAATAAAACAAGCATTGTGTGACTTGATTGTTGATTTTTATTCGCTACAGCTTTTGACATTTGCTTTTGTCAAAAGCAGCTTGTGACACAAGCTTGAATTAAATTGCTTTCCCTAAATTTGGATGTTAAAATATGTTTTCAAAACTCATAAATAAAGGCTGTGCTGCTGCATGTTTATTTGTGGGCAGGCTATGGAGTAATTTAGTCAGTGACATCACTGTTTGGCTCTGAAGTAAGAGGAAATGCAGGCCGGTTCTGACTGGGGTTCACCGGGCATGTACCAGTACCATTTCGTTGAAAAAGGTGATAAAGGTTTCATCCTATGCCATTACCGAGCATGCCATAATGTCTCTGTGCAGTGTTTGGATTGGTTTTGAACAAAAAACATAGCAGACAATGTTTAATGGTGTCATAGTTTCATTTCCCTGCACCTTTAAACCTAATAAGCCCCACTTCTTTGAGCGTTTCATGTTTTTACGACCTAGTCCAGTAGATTAGCAGAGATTTATGTCTTCAGCTTGCCTCCCACTGCACTGAATTAAAGCTATTGAGCTTTTAATAAAATAGGCTGGAGCAGATTAAAGCACAAGGGTATTTAGAAAGCCATTTCTCTGTTAGGTCTCTGTTTTCACCTTCCAGTCATTATAATCGACATTATTTTACCATATCACACTTATCAAATCACAAACTGTTGTCCTTTAGCTGCATTTTACAGGATTAGTGAAAAGTGAAAACTATTTAGATAATGTAATAGAAGTTTTTTGCTTTGATTTTCTAAAGTAAAAGTAAAGTCATTCAGTGGCAAATGGTTTTTTAAATCGCTGAGCAAGGCCAGGACCACCACCAGTTCCCCAACATTTAATATTCCTGTGTGAATAAAATGCTTAGATGTCAATACTTTCTGCCAGTGTGTTGATGTGTGAATGTATACGAATGTATACTTGGTCACACATTTTCAAAGATTCAAGATTCAAAGAACTTTATTAATCCCAGGGTGAAATTGCTTTCAAAAAGAAATAAGAAGAAGAAGAAGAAATAAAAAATAAATTAAAAAAATAAGCAGTCTCAATGTGTGTGCCTCTTATAAAGTCTTGACGTGTGAAAAAACGCCCTGTGTTGTAGTGTAACAAGGAATGTGTTACTGTCAGCAGCCTGTTTGCACTTTATGGTGATCCTCCTTTTGTAATCAGGAAGTTGTTCCCTCTGGTCTGGTTCCCTCTGCACATAAAAACAATGTGCTTCTAGTTTGCTTTCCTTAAATTGTTGCCTTTCCCTGTTCGTATGCGTCAGTAGGGCTTGGCTAACATACCGTCGGACCAGCTCTTAGCTTATGAAACAGCCATAAGAAATCCACAGAGCTGCTCATTTTCTTTACTTCGACCCTCCAGACGTAATCCTCAGCTCCAGGTTAACGCCTGTGAAGGAGGCTAAGTGAACCGCGAGCCACAACAAACCGGCCCTGACGTCATGCCTGTCTGTGTTCAAAGCAGATGGTGAAGATGGTGCTTGTGTATTTATAGAACTTTCCCCTCTAAGAGTAATTATGGCATCTCGATGATGCCACATTCTGAAGACACATGCTCTAATCCAATAATGTTTTATTCATGTTATGCAACTTCAAACAGGTGGGTTTTAGTCACCCATCCATTCAGTCTTTTGTTTATGCATGCGGTTGCTCCTTCTCTGATTTGGTCATTTATTTACTGAAACACAGAGTCATTTCCCTTATGCAAAACTCATTTTCCATTGCATGTGTTCTGTAGAGCTTGAACCTGTCTGTCAGCCTAACATGTCTATCATACCTGAAACAGTTTGTGTGATCTGATGTTGTTTTCTTAGGTGTTGGTGCTGCCACTTCAGGTAAGCTCACCTTTATGGTGGGGGGGCCTGAGGAAGAGTTCAATGCAGCAAAGGAGCTTCTGAACTGTATGGGTGCTAATGTAGTGTACTGCGGCCAGGTCGGCACAGGGCAGGTATGTGTTTGTATTTAGAATGTGATTGTATGAATATAGTAGCGTTCTTGAAAGGTGCTAATTTAACACGGGTCATAATGTATTTCTGGTTTGTTTTGTAGGCAGCTAAAATCTGCAACAATATGCTGCTGGCCATTGGGATGATTGGAACAGCAGAGACCATGAATTTGGGAATCAGGTGCATTTTCACTGTCACTATAAAATACATTATTTAACCTTGCTAATATACTAAATTCTCCTTTTGCTACAGATCAAATTGTTTTGTTTGTGTACTCAAAAAGATTTTTTGATAAGTTTTCTTTGTGGACTGACAGATTAGGGCTTGACCCGAAACTTTTAGCCAAAATATTGAACATGAGCTCTGGCCGCTGTTGGTCAAGTGATACATACAACCCTGTGCCAGGCGTGATGGAGGGAGTGCCTTCAGCCAACAACTACCAGGGCGGTTTTGGAACAACACTAATGGCTAAGGTTTGCTTTGTTTTTTATACTTGTGTGTTTCTGCCATTGTTTCATAAAGTTCCTTTTATAGGCCAGTGGATCGTAGCTAGGGGTGTGGGGAAAAGACTATTTTCTGATGCATCATGAAGAAACCCTCATCACATTTAAAAGCGATTGTAACAGAATCAGGGGAGTCAAAATCTCATGGGAAGTCAAATTTTGTTACAACACAAATGCATGCTCAGCTGTGATTTAAACTGAATGCAAAATCAATTCTGAATTTTTAAAAATAGACTTAGAATTATTAGAGAAAGAATTGCAATGCATTAGAAAATTAACTTTTTTAACTTTTTTTAAATATTTGAATTAAAAAAAACAATTTCTGCAGAACAAAATTTTCTAGAGCTTGGCATAAGTAGAAAGTTGAAATGTTATATGTGTTATAAAAATAACCAAACCTTAAGAAAGAACTTGTTTTTTAGTTATTTTATTTATTTTTATGCATGCTTTCTTATGTGAAACAATTAAGTCATCTTAAGCCCTCTTGTTGGGCCCCAGTCCCCTTATTGAGAAACACTGCTTGCTATATGCAATGTTACCAGTTGTATATCATGTAATTATAGACTATACAGATTATATAATGGTTATAGACAATCTATAACTGTCATTTATCCTCAGGATCTGGGACTTGCACAGAATACAGCAACCAACACAAAGACACCAGTGCCGCTGGGCTCTCTGGCCCATCAGATTTACAGAATGATGTGTGCGCGTGGCTATGCCAGCAAAGACTTCTCCTCTGTCTTCCAGTTCTTACGGGAGGAGGAGGAGGGACAGTAGAAGCCAACACTCTTTGCCCCTTCCACAGCCTTCCACAGCACTGCCTGCCCTGCACAAGACCTGGCTTTCAAACATTGACCTAACAGTGTGATACATTGACATGCATGTGCTGGGAGACTGAAATGATGAACGGATAAAGAGAATGAAGGTGTGAGAGAGAATGTATGGGGTTCAAATGACAGGCCGTGATCTCCTGTTGGAAAAATGTTACACGTGCATAAATCCACCAATCAACTGAAAGATGCTGTGAATTTTAAGATTTTTTTTCTGACTGTTATTGCCTTTGTGGCTGTTCTGGATGCTGAAAGGTCACATGATGATGATGATAATGCAACATTATTCTTCTTGCCATAAGAGTGACTAATTTCATACTCCACAACATTTAAACACTGACCAGACCCAGCCATTACACTCCTTAAAATGACTTCAAAAACAGTTTCTTTTTTTAAATTGTTGTTAATGTTGGATCCACATGTCACATTCATGTAAAAGAAAATATAAACAAACGTGAAAATTAAAGCTGGAGAAATCTGTAGCTTTGTTACTGTATTGTAAAATGAAGTCTGTGTCTTGTTAAAGTCCATATACATGCATTCATTCAGAACTAATGTTTTGGATTTTCAGGAAGGTAAAGGATTTAATTGTACATAAACTGCAATAGAAAACTGGACACAAAAGTGATACTGTCAGATTTAGAATAAAAACTTGTATGCCAATATTTTTCAGTCTGATGAATGTTGCTATCCAGAGAGAAGATCGGAACCTGTAGGTCCATAAATAGATACTAGATCTGATTGGTGATTCCAGCATGTTACAATTTAATGGAATCAATAGAAAGCACATTGTGAGGGGGTTGAAACTGAACTGTCCTCACAGCATTTCACTCTCACTTTGTATTTCTGCTGAGTCTTTGTCACACTGACTCCTGGTTTCTAAAACAAGGCAAAAGTCTGTTTCTGATCTACCTACCAAAGAGCTACAAAGAGACCATGTCACATGATCACAGGACAAACCCATAAAAAGTCCATTAAACACAGAGGCCTAAGTGCTGTTTTGTTATCTAGTTGGCAGGTCTTACAAACAGAGGACCGTGGGGGTGTAGCTAGACTACAGAGGGTCTTAAGCCTAATATCCCGTTTTGGTCTGACCCGTTTAATGCATGAAAAGCTTTGGTCGTTGAGATTTTAGAAAATAATTTCTGTAGCTGTCTTATCTCGACGGCAAAGCAACTGTCTAATTGTTGTTAACTGTCTGAATTCTGTTTATTTGTGTCATTTGTCGTTAGCTCGCCAGCGGTGGTCGGTAGTAGCTATTTCAGGTTGGTATGATTGGGGAAAATATATAGACGATCAAAGACAACTGTTTAATGTAGTAGGTAAATTACACCATTTAATGACACTTCCTGGCAAGTTGTGACGAGTGTAATACTCAATATTGTATTTTATTCCTTTGAGATTTTTGTGTTCTACGTAGTATCTAAAATTAGGTTTTGTCTATTAGGTGTTTGCTATACAACATGCAAATGGTTATTCAGAGAAGAGGCCAAATTTAATCTGTGCATAATATCGTTTGTTTACATTTACAAGTATGTTTTTTAAAAGTACGCTTTTATTCATAGCAGCATACAGTGCATTCAAGCTATACATTTTGTTACTATCCCTGCTTTATATCTACGTTTTGATTATACTGCAGTTTTATATCAAAGGTACACAAGGCTATAACGAACATTATTTCAGCAGAAGACTTCAGACATAATGGTACGAATTTTGTGAGCTTGTTTTTCCGCAATCAAGAACGAACAAACACACATTGTTTCGTTTCATTTTCGTTTGATTTTATTCAATGAAATCGCCAATTATCAGGTAAGACCTCCAGAAAAACCTTCTTGTTTATTTTGTGTTATTTCCGCTTTATGTCTCAACCAACCAAACAACAACTGTTTTAAATGGGGTATGAACGTCGGGGAATCCATAGTTTCTTTTTTAATTTTGCAGACCCTGACCCCAGCTCCAGGTGTGGTAAAAATATTTGTGTGACATTGTGTAAAAATTGTGTAACATTTCTCTCTCTATATAAGTTTTACTCATTTTTGAAATGTGCACTTCTGTCACCAAGAGAAATTATTTGGCAATAAAGTGCATTCTGATGCATATAATATTTTTCCTCGAACACTTTGGGGCCTTCAGTCCCGTTGTACTCGAAATTCAAAATTTCGTTGCAAAAGCATCTCAGAAATAACTAGAACATTTACTCTTCCTTTGACCAATTTATACCACTTGAGAAATTACGTTTTTAAGCTATAATTGATAAATAGTTGCTTCAGTGGTATTTAATTGTAGAATTTAGTCTAAATTTTCGTGAGAAAATATACGAATTTTTGTCGCTCTGCGCTCTATCATTTATAAAGCATGTGTATTAAAATACATTTATATATAATTATTTTCTTTTCCATGGAGCCAAATGCTCGCTCTCTGCTTGGACTTTGAATGATTTATATATTTTATCTTTTTGAAATATGTCTATAAAACAATGTCTAGAGTATTTGATTAAAACACTAACAAGGGTGATGCGATCCTTTCTTTGAGAAAAAAAAATACAAAATAGAATATAAATATACTGGGTTTTGTCTTTAAATTCATATCGCCATACTTTAAATTCGTAAATGAAAATACTAATAAAGGTCATTGGAGGATTTTTTTTTTCAGCGAAGAGAGTAAATGGGGATCGACAAGTCCGTAGTAAAGCGGATCAAGTTTCTACTTTTACAATATTATTGTTTTTAAAAATATAGGAATTGTTTAGAATATTTACATTTTATGTTCTTACTTGATTTTTTTAATTTCAATACAACGCATAATAAAGTGCACAAAACAACATCTAGATTTGGATCTGTTGATCAAAAATTATTTATACAATTTGTTGTTTTATAAGCTATTCCTCTAAACAATAAATTAGCCATATATGAATTAATCATGTTAGATTAATTGGATTTACTCTTCAATTAATTTTTGTGCGTCGTTGTCAAAAATAATTAAGAAGTAATGCACAGCCTTGCACAGTTCTATAGTTCAATAGTCTGTTTCAGATGGTCATTAAATCGCCATTTTATTTACTCACCTTTTCCATACATATTTTAAAAGAATCCATACGCGTTATTAGATTGTGTAACACACAGCCATTTGTTGTTATGTTGTTATTAGTGTAAAACTGCGCAACACATTGTTTTGCCCATACCTTTAGACCATAGTAATGTCAATTTCCAACTTAATTTGCAACACAACCAACATGGTTATTATTAATTATTATTTCTACAGCTATTTCTAAAGTGTAGGGCTACTGTAATCCGTGCATGGCATATAAAGCGATGGTATACAGCCAGGTAAGAGTGGAAGCCTGGTGTGTTCTTTTAATAAATGTAATGTACACAAAGGACTCATTATTCATTTATGTTTTACAGAATACAGGAGTTGAAAATAATCCGAATTATACTCACACGTTTATCGAATATTTTGCTGTCTGCATGGAACTTCTGATCTCTAAAACTGATCTCCTAAATCCGTGTTATTTAATTCTAGCTTTCAAACGTCTAATATTCGTCCCAGAACTGCTTCTAATTTATTTCACGTAATCTATTGCAATTACAAGTCTTTAGGCCCACAAGTACCATAACACAAGGACTGCAGGTTACGTCAAGTTTGGAAGAAACGATGGCGTTTTAATGTTGAGCAATGATGGAGCCCCATAGAGGAATTGACTCACCTATAGGGGCTATCGAGTCGAGATAAGTTTAACAATGCATTGAATCTTCTGTATCCAGGGCATCATGCATTAAATTCTCACATCTGTTTACTGGCATGTTGACTCTTTTACAAGATTCAGCTATTGTAAGTGAATGAGACGACAGTCGAGAAGCTCGGGAAACGTTAAAAAGATCAATTGGGTCTTGGCGTCTAGCATACTTGTGTTTTCAAGCCACCAGTGAGATATTTCCTGTGTTCTCTGCTGGATTGTGAGAAATACGGCTGGCTCTTGGTAACAGAACATTTACAGACTCTTTATCCTTATTTTGTAATCCCACTAAACAACTATGTTCTATGTGTAGAGTAATAATGGTCATTAATGTTAACATTTTCGATAACATTTAAGGAATGATTTCCTTATCTCCTTATCTGACGTTATTCAGACACAGCAGACAAACATTATTCAATTTGACTTGATATTTCATTGTGACTCAAGTGACACATTGAGATCCGGAGATTTTTGTCGCATTCACGGGTGTTCATTTCATAAAGTTAAAGTAAAAAGCTTCAAATGATTTTAACAGTATTGTTGAAAGCCATATTTTCACAAAGACGGTACCTTTGAACAAAACAAACAACGATTTGTACCGCCGCTAATAATAATAATGATAATGATGATACTAATAATAATAATGATGATAATAATAATAATTTGTTATTTTAGGTCGCTAAAATAGCAAACATTGCTTTTTTTGGCGACATTGTTTAGCTATTATTATCAGTGCCAGACCTCCGTGCCAACACAGCAACAAAAAAAACCTACAGCTGTAATGATGAAAACAAGATGAAGAGATTATCATGATGAATATGTGGCAATACAAGTAGTGTAATGCCTGAAGAGTATTTGTGCTCCTTTTTACAATGCAGCCGGAGATTTGTGGTCGTTTCCTGCCAGACGGTCCAGCATTCAATGACAACAAGGGCCCTGGCTAGACAACAACTTTCAACTTGACCTTGGCCTCTAGCAGTGTGTAACTCATATGCAAACGAGTCTTGCAAAATTGTCGGCTGGATGTAGCCATACACCCTAATAAAATTGCGTCGAATTTCATAAAGTATGATGTGTTATGTTTGTCCGTTTTATTGGCTCGACATGGTCGATGGAGTTACTTACAGTGACTGCAAAACTTTTAGGCAACCATTTTTTATAAAATAATAAAATTAGCCACTTAATTTTTTGGTTCTTTATTTAAAGCGTTTGTTCACTTGATTAAATGTTTTATAAGCAAAAGGGGGAAATGACTTTAAAAGGAAACTTTTTTATTTTAAATATATCAGTTGTTTCAGGATATTGCTACAGTAAGACTAAATCAGTTTAAAACACCACAGGTTAAAAATATGAAAATATGTAATCTTATTTTCATTTCACTACTAAAATATTTTTTACTCACGTACGATTAATATTAATTAATATAAGTTCACAAGTACATCTGAAGAAAAGCGTAATGTGCCAGTGTGGAAACTTTGTTTCCACTTCAGAATAAATCTTATCAGCAAAATCTTTATAGCTATTATTTACCAAGTCTCTTCAGTTTGTTTCGCTCAGTGCGGTATATTTTCTCTTGCTTGATCGGCGTTTATCTCCAGTTTAGACGTTTATCAGCCTCTTTGCATGTCACGTGCCTCGGCTCGTCCAATGACAGTCGGAGCTGGACGTGCACAGAGGGCGCAGGGGTATCTGTTACTTCAGATTCACTGCTTCTCTTTTAGTCTTGGGGATTTCTAAAAGAGCTGCTAGGCTCCATGTAGGGCGTGCTATGACATCGTCTTTACTCCTCCATTCTCGCTGGATTGAACCGGTGATGTTTCTATATGACAACGCCTTGGATGATATGAACAAAAACATGGAAGGATTTGTGGGAGGAAATTTTGCTGCGAATCAGTGCAGGAATCTTATTGCTCATCCGTCTTCTTTGACCCCGAGCACAACCTACACGTCGAGTGAGGTGCCAGGGTCGGGCATGGGAGAAACTGTCAAACAATGCAGTCCCTGTTCAGCCGTGCAGAATTCACCCAGTGCGTCTTTGCCTTATGGATATTTCGGCGGCAGCTACTACCCTTGTAGGATGCCCAAGTCCTGCACGCAGCCCACCTCTTATGGAGAAAAATACATGGACACGTCTGTTTCTGGAGAGGAGTTTTCCTCCCGTGCTAAGGAATTTGCCTTCTATCAGGGTTATTCGACTGGACCATACCAGCCTGTACCAGGTTATCTGGACGTGCCAGTCGTACCTGCGCTGAGCGCCCCTCCGGAACCAAGACACGAGTCTCTTCTGCCTGTCGAGACGTACCAACCCTGGGCAATTACGAACGGATGGAACAGTCCGGTGTACTGCCCGAAAGATCAAACACAGTCAAACACTATATGGAAATCGTCTCTTCAAGGTAAAGCAACTATTTTTGTCCAGCTTCTTCTAATGCAATATAATAAGCCCACATACTGCGTGTCACTGAGAAATTTTCAGCCTGCGTAAAACTGACTTTTAGGCCTATGAATAGCAACAACGTATTAATCATTAAACAGATATATGTGATATATGTTTTATATTAGTAATTCTGCACACGACAGACGGAAAATTGGTTTACACTGTGTATTTATGCTACTTTACATGATTGTAGATCTTTTAATTTTTGTACATTAAAGTGCTACTTGCATTTCACCCTACACGGTTCGTCGTTTGTGTCTTTTTGGTTGCATTGTTTTAGCGAACCTTTTACTGTTGCTTGGCTATTTATTATTTTTATATTAGTATTTAATATTTCTTTTACATCTCTATTGCTTTTGCAATTAACATATATTTGGTTTTAATTTGACCCTCAGATAGTGCGTCGGGTACCGATGGCTCCTCAGCTCGTCGAGGGAGAAAGAAGCGGGTTCCCTACACCAAGGTTCAATTAAAGGAACTAGAAAGGGAATACGCCACGAATAAATTCATCACTAAGGACAAACGAAGAAGGATATCCGCTCATACAAACCTGACCGAACGTCAGGTGACCATCTGGTTTCAAAACAGGCGGGTGAAAGAAAAGAAAGTGGTCAACAAGTACAAGAGTATCAGTTAAGAAACATTTTAAAACTGAAATACCAAGAGGGTATACATGGAAGGACATTCAACATTATTTATTCTAAAATCCTTTCCATCATCAGTTCCATGTCATGACTATGTGGAGATGCGCAGGAGAGAAAATCAATATTTTATTTCCCCGTGCAACGACATTGATACTAGGCAAAGAAACTGTTCAGAACAATGTACTAATATTCACCACGTTTATTCATTTTATTCTATAACGTCTTCAAGAGAAAGCCGTGAAAGGAATGTAAACTATTTCAACACATTGACACAAAGTAATTTAAGCAAACAGATAAAACCATGTATGTGTATGAATTTTTATTAGGACATGGTAATTTACACAAAGTGGAAAATAGAGCTGTACTTTTGATACTGTGGAGTTGCATGCTACGCTTATTGATGAATCAAGAATGTAAATGTTTGTACACTACATAATCCACAAACCATGACAGATTACGTTTTTATTTTTACGTCATTTATACCCCATATTTTTGTAAATAAAAAAGCCGCTTTATGGGCACCTTGCGGAATATACAAAATCTCATGTGTTTCTGAAGATAATATGCTATTAAAACTTATCACATTAAGTGATCTACATCAACGTTGGTATCTTCTTACAAATCGGATCAAAATACACCTTTTTTAAAAATATTTATTTCTTATTTTTGACTTTCAAATTGAAAGTCAAGAGTTCATTTATTTGGTCAAAACAGAAAAGGATATCAACTGTTAATCTGTCTTATTTATTATTATTATTTTTGAATAGGTGAGTGTAATCATCTTTTCTAAAAATCTCTTAATCTCTTTTACAAAATCACTGTTAAGAAGTAAAAAAGTTTTGGAAAACGTTTTCTACAACCTTTTCTATCAGCTTCTTAGTGCTGCCATCTAGTGTCATAAATTGGACATTGCAATTTTTTCCACGCTGGGTTAATGTTTCCTTATACGTGTAGGCTATGGTCGATAAAATATATTAACTTTAAGAATGTGTGTGTGTGTGTCCATGTCTTCTTTTTCTCTCTCCCATACATACTGACAACTACACTGTAAAAAGTAGTAACATGCATAGGCTACTTGGTGTAACAATAAACATTAAAACCAGTCTATTTAAATACCATTTTTACAGTGTACAATCATAATGTTTTGGCAATGATGTAAAGCTTTTAACCATGCCAAAAGAGCTACTTAAATCTGAATTGGAGAAGGGGG
>JAZGTK010005695.1:0-21958 GCA_036877625.1 Ambastaia sidthimunki
CACTGACAGTAATGCAGTTTAATTTGCCCGTCTACTGTCTTTCTAATCGCTGTGCACTTGAAAACTTCATATTTTTGTTATGATTACGTATAATTTACATTTGTGCATTCAGTTTACAGGAAACAAGAGGAGAGGAAGTGTTTGGTTTTATTTGCCAGCGTCCTCAATGGTGATTAAACAAAATCATATTAAATGTACACTAACTGCAGAATAAAGCCAACTGTATTTTTAACAGTTCTCAGTGTCTTCTGTGTTCAGGTCTTTGTATCTGATTCTCACAGTACAAACGCTAGATTTAATGGTTCTTAAAGGGTTTTGTAACATTAACTCGTGTCAGAATGAAATGGAGAAAACCTGTCAATTTAAATGAACAAACAGCACGTGTATATCTGTTGATGGACGTCACTTGCGGGTTGACTGTGTCTCATGAGAATCTGTTAACTCTCTTTACATGTTTAATGAGCTGATCTTTCGTTCGTCTGTGGTCTGTGATCAGGAAGGTGAATGGGAAGCAGGACTCGTTGTTGTGTACATCACATCTTTATAAGCTGATGGCAGTAACTACCAGCAACTTTCTGCTGCAGTTTCTGGCTTGTTGCCATGCAGAGAAACACATTTGTGTCAGTGTGCCATATTCTGTCCATAAAGTCCGGCAGATTATTCGCCAGCTGTCTCGCACCGCCTCTTGTTTTAACTCTTTACTGTCCGGCTTCGCATGAAAACGATCAGACTGTCTTCAAACGTCACACGCGCTCGCAAAGCTCCCCGGCAACATGCGGGAGGGGGGATGAGGTGGTACGGTCGAGATTTTAACTACACTTGATAAGAACATCTTTTTGCTTTATCGCCCGTCACAAAGCTGTAAACGCGGCTCCTGTAAATATGAATATCCTGGTCACTTTGACGGACTGTTAAGCGCTGCAGGCAGAGGAGACACCCCCGCACAGAGGCGGTATGGTGGAGTCCAGGAGTGTCGCTGAGCTGAGGAGGCGCACAGCCGCAGCTCGCACTGAGGACCCGCCGGCGCGCGCTCGCGTGAGGGATGGAGTGATGAGAAGCGCATCGGGCTGCAAACAAACGTATGATGATGATTATAATAATAATAATATTAATCATGATGAAGATGCGAAACATCCTTATTTGCGAAGAAACATGATTTACTAAAGCAAATGTATATTAGTAAAAAGTAGAGCAGCATTGCTGATGATAAATTATTTATTGCATTTCAAGGCATACAGTTTTTATTTTTCTACACATTCTAACACGTGCGTTATTAATTTTTATATGCATTTTAATGTTTTGCAAAAATGTGTTTTATCTGTTCTGTCCTAAACGAAATGATATTAAACAACAGACGTTTACAATATAACATGATGTTATTATGGTCGATTAGATTAAACTGATTTTATGTGCAGTATAAGTGTGTTACATTTGCTAAGACCTAATTGCTTTACAATGTACTTATTTCTTTATAGTGCTTGCAAATGTTGTTTAATGTTGCTCAAAATGAACTGATATCAGTTATTATAAATCTCAGTTAGTTCTCAGAAGTTCTCAGGCTGGAGTTTTCAGTATGTGCGCTGGATAAAGTGTCTGCCACACATGCATAATCGAGTTCATTAGAAGATTAATTTTGCACATGTGTAGAACATAACTGTCTCGTATTGATATGAAAGTAACAGGCTTTCTGCTGGCATACAGAATGAATAGTGGATTTGTATTCATAAAGCAGATAGTGTCTGTTTAATACTGTCAGAAAGCACAAGTGTTTCAGCTAAAGGTGTTTCACTTTAGACAGGTGTTTGGTCATGTACTTTCTTTAATCTTTCTATCTTCATCGAGTGTCATGATGAAAGTCATTCTCTCTCTGTCTCTCTCTCTCTATCTGCCTGTTATGCCTTCATTAGTATTCAGCTGCTTTTGGCTTAGCACCAGCTGCAGGAATAAGTCACTCAGTAAATTCTGTTGCTCCCATGACATCCACATGATTCAGCACTATTATAATAACAGACACGTTCTGTCTTAAGAGTTTTCCAGCTCTGTGAATTTCAGCTCTGGCCACAGTGGTAATGAACCTGGCCAGTTAGACATTCCAATAGATCACAGCCCCACAGACTCATGGGAAGGGTGTCAGGGGAATAGACGGCTCATGAGAACTGCAGTAAGAGAAAACTGTGTTCTGAGAGGATGGGTGAATCTGTAACATTATCCTTCTGTTTCTGAGATCACTGATGACAACACGTTCTGTCGGCTCGTCTGAGTCTAATGAGCTTTGAAATGAATCTGATCTGATGTTTTTTCAGGGCGGAGCTTCACTGCAGTTTCACCAGCTCAGAATTTCATCAGCTGCTGTAGTTCAGTGAGACATACACTGCAAGACATGTTTCTGCTGAAGAATAATATTCAATATCACAGCACAGGCCACTGACATTATTTTTGTCAATAATGTAATTTTTGTTAAAAATGATTAGTTAGTAATTAGATAAGTTTATAACTAAATAATTAGTTTTAATATGATCAAGTTAGTTTTAATTATAAAGCATATCTATGTAGTTCAAATTACAAACCTTTTATGACTGTTAATGAAATGGATTTTTTGAACTGTTAAACAGGCACAAAAATTCCTGCATGAGCTCTTCGCAGCTGCCAGTTTTTTATTGTATATTTAACAGGTTTTTGTAGTTTGTTACTGTGACCTCATTCCTGCAGTGCTTTCATCAGCTGATCTTTATTCTCTCTTCTATTGGCTGAGGTCTGTTGTATCAGCAGATCTGATGTCCTCTCATCGTCCCGGCTGCTCTGATGTGTTTATACTGAGCTTTGCTGCTGGACTTCTGCTTTCTGATGTTCTGCTCAGTGATACAGATGAATATTAAGTCATTAACAGGGATGTTGTTGTAGCATCTAGAGTTCTCCAGTAATGCTCATGTTAGAATGAGGTCTCTGCTGCCATCAGTGATCAATTTAAATTGGCAAAACATCAATTTCATGTGTTTAATGGCTGTTCAATGTGTCATGATCAGGTGAAGGAGTTTGTCAGTCTAACTCTGTCCAGTGCATTGATGGACTCATTTACTATAACAGGGACAATGTTTTAATTTGTAATATGTCTTGTGTTCTGTCTCCTGACGATTTATTGCTTCTTTGTTTTCCTCATCTTGTCACTTTGGATAAAAGCGTCTGTTAAATGCCTAAATGTAAATGTTCTAAGGCCTGTGAAATGTGAGACATCAGATTCTCTGAGACAACTGAGATCCCTGAATGTTATTTCTATCGATCCTTTTAAAGCGTCCAGTAACTTTGCCTGTAGTTTTTATTCATTGTAACAGAATGAGTTATCAGCATTTCTCCAATCCATCAGAACTCACACATACAACAAACGCAACTACACACCACTCACACTGTCAGCAATGCAATAAAAACCCTCTGATGTGTTGATTCTGCACTCAGAATCAAACGACATTCTCATCCACAGCTCACGGGTCAGAACTGAAGCAGCATTCTTACACAATGATGAAAATAAACATGGACTGTAGGGAGGAGATCAGTGACTCTGACAGCGGAATCATTTTAAACTCAGGTGAGTTCTTATGATAAATGATCATTTTCATGCTAAATGAGAACTGATGTTCAGAAGCATCACAATGCTTTTGATTCACCAACACTGTGTGAAACTGGTGATGTGACCCCCAAAAATAAGTATGAGGGAATTGATAAAGTTAAAAAAGTTAAGAACTGAATTCATGTTAACTGGGTTGCTGTTTGACATTTGAAATGTACCTGATTTTACACTCATCACGGCTCAATGTGTCAGAGCACTAACTAACAGGCTCAGAGAACTGTGTTCTGTGTGTTTCTGCCGGTGTAATGAAACCTGTGCTGTGGTCCAGGTCCAGACAGCCCCACGTCCCCAGTGAAAGACCTGAGCAGCCACACACATGTGCTGAGACGGAAACAGCAGACCCTCGAGGACAGGCTGGAGCTGTGTGTCCTGGAGCTGAAGAAACTCTGTGTCAGAGAGGCTGTGAGTGTTCATACATGTGTTTTTCTGAAGCACAATTCGGTACCGGCAGGTAAAACGAGTTTATTCCATGCAAATGAGATCAGTCATAAATTACTTTTCACAAACGTTGATGTCATGAAGGAACAGAAACTGCCTCTTTGCATGTCTGCCCTTCACTTGGAGGAATTAAGAGTCTAATCTTTATACTAAAGAAATCATTACACTAAAGAAATCATCATTACACTAAAGAAATCTTTACACTAAACAAATTGTTACACTAAACAAATTGTTACACTAAAGAAATCTTTACACTAAAGAAATCGTTACACTAAAGAAATCTTTACACTAAAGAAATCATTGTGAATGAAACAATGTGATGACGGCCATCTGCTCTCATTGTTTTTTGTTTTTATGAACAAAGGCTGTTTTCTTTGTTCATGATTAAAACACTGTTTGTGTAACAGGAGCTGACTGGTAAACTGCCCTGTGATTACCCCCTCCTGCCCCACGAGAAACCCCCCCACATCAGCAGACGAACTGGAGCCCGTTTTAAACTGAATGAGGGGTTCATTTCACAGGACGGTGAGGTACAGATCACACTTCCTGTTGGGATCAGACGTTTAAACTGCTGTTAACTGACAGTATCAACAGTTGTTATTCCCGCTACTGAAAATCATTTATTGAAAACCTTCCACTCATATAAAAGACAAGCCTGTGAATTTTATGAGGTGCATTGAGTCATTACTCAATATTTTCAGCTTGTAATTATGTGGTTTTCTCATTAAATGGCGTCTGTAGGAGCAGCACACACTGGAGTCTGATGTTACCCCACAGTGGCAAACTTACGAGGCGACCCATGAACTTTCTCTGGAGGAAAACCTCAGTAAAGCAGTCAGGAGACAGCAGCAGTGTAAACGTGAAGAGAAGACACTGAAAGAGCTACAGGAGACTGCAGTGAAACACCACATTCACGCCAGCTCTCCACAGCCCTTCTGCTCCTCCAGACCGACAGGTCAGCCAATCACAGATCACTGATTTCTCATATATTCTGTACTTCAGCAGAGGGGCTGAGCATTACAAATGTGGTGAGGTTATGTGTCTCAATTTTCAGATTTTGCTCTGTCTGATGACAGCTCACTGTCTGATGCTGTTGCTGTGGATGATGGTAAGTAAAAACATCTCTGCTTCTCAGTCCAAACATCTAAATCATCAGTGAAAATGCTGCGGTTCTGTTTTTTACTTATGAATGCAGAAGACAAATTATAATATTATTTATATTATAACAGGTAAACATACTAATTATTTATCTGTGTATTTCATAAAGAATTCATTAATATGGGAATTTCAGAATATCTTGGGAATGTTTATAGTATGTCTCATTTTACTTGAAGATCAGCAGCATTTTAAGCAGCATAGTCCAGATTTTCAGTGAGCTTTTGGATTTTTGGAGCTCATTGTTTGTTTTAATGCACTCTCTACTGTTTACATCTTCCTGATGGTACAAACCTAGTTCTACTTTAACAGATCTGGACTCAAGTCCCGTTTCTGCAGCTGTTCTGAGCTCTTCCACTGACAGCAGTGTCCAGCGTATGATTCCCTTACCCAAAAATGTCCCAAAACCATCAAGCTCCAGCTCCAGTCTGGATTACGAACCCTCAACCTTCCCAGAACTCTTAGATCAGCCTTACCAGAAAGCAGAAGCATCTCTGTCGGCCTGCAGCAGTGGCTCCAGGTATCAGATGATGTTTAGTTGTAACAGCACAGACAAATCAAAAGCTCATTGACTATTGCCAGCAAGATCAATGTTTTCTACAGATGATCAGTTCATATTTATAGTGATGTCTCACACATGCGTTCCTGTGTCAACAGCAGTCCAACATTTTCACCAGACTCGAGGCTGGCTGAACTTCCTCCTGCCCCTCACTTTGTGTTTAAGAGTCTGCCAGTGCGGAACACGCAGGCAAACAGCGCCCCCTCCAGCCCGGATCTGCCACTGCGCCATCACTGCTCTCAGCCCTGCAGGTCACGCATCAGTCAGCATTTCTGCATGTACTGCATACTGTCAGAAATGACGGCTGTACAGCCACGTGTGTATCAAACAACAAGAGTAAATGATCACAGAAACTTCATTTAAAGATCTAAACTCATTTTCTGTTCCTTGCATGTTCTCCATTCATAAACAGACTCCCCAGAGGCAAACCAGAACTGACCAAAACCAGCTTAGATCTAGGCCGGGGCCGGACCAAGTTGCCAGAGCGGCGAGTGACAGATTTTGCCCTAACCTACTCGCTTCAGCGTTTGTATCAGTGCAGCTCAGAGGACAGCAGCTCTGAACTTTCCATTTCCTCATCCAGCAGCTCATCCAGCAAAGAAACCACCACAGAGACACTCAAACCACGTCCACCTCCATACGGCTACCAGCACACCTGCTGCCCACCTAAAAACAACGCATCTCACCCTGAGCCCACCCCCAATCCAGTGAATAAAAATAATGGGGTACTGCTTGAAGTGAGAAGGCTCAGAACCGGACCAAATCCACAATCTGGTACTGCACCTGCAAATAAACAGGTGCAGCTTACTTCAGCTAAAAGAATGCTGAGACCACCCCCACCGTATACAAAGGTGGTCCGCACAACATCGCTAAGAGAAAACCCTAATCACCCCATCCGGTGGCTTTCTCCAGACGTGAAGTTAGGGGACCTGAAATCCTGGCACCAGATAAACTGTTCAGTTGTCCCCAGGTGTCACTCTCTGGAGCGGCAGAAAACAATTCAAAAGAAGCGCCCGGAGCCGCCCGCCTACCATCAGATTCACAAACAGGTGAAGAGCGCATCAGTACATCAGACAGCTGTTTTAAATGAGGGTTAGGCTGAGACATGTTATTCAAATTGTTGTTCGTGTTGGTAAATGATAAACGTCACTGTATTTGATCAGGTTTCTCAGAAAGTGATTCTGCAGAGAGCGGCAGATGGAACTCCAGTGCAGTGGTACGAGGAGGAAGATTCAGAGATTGTAAGTCAAGTGTAACCTGTAAAAAAATCACTAAACCTCACAAAAGATTTCTTAATCCTTCATGTGTAACTAACTTGACTTACCCCTTGTAAGGCATCATGTCAGATATTTATGATGAATGTAATATAATCTAAAATGTATTATTATTAAAAGTGCGGCCCACCTTTTTAATGACTACGACAAATGCTTTAAAACCGTGAAAGTTTGTATTTGTGTCTGGTACACAACTTGATGTTTTTGTATGATCTAATTTAACTAATATTTGTTACAGTATTTGTTATTTCTATTTGGAATATCCCTCCAACTTATTTTAGTTAAATGTAATGAAACTTTAAAATGTTTCATTTTAGTATTTCACAGCTGTGAGTCTTACACAAGCAGAATTTTTCTTCATGTTTGTTTACTAACTACATATGATTATTTAATACTTTAATAAACAATACCAGATTCACAGTATTATAACATGACTCAGCTCATTTCATTTTTTGACTTTACATGCATTTTATAACCCATAGAATAGTTCACTCTAAAACAAACAGAAACCTAAAGATATTCAACATTTGAGATTCATCAATGAAATCCATTTCTGTTCTGCGTTCTCCACATAATCACATTAGAAGAGACAATGTGGGTCACTGTTAATATTAAATCAATGACTTATGTGGAGAACATACTGGGGTCACTTCAGTATTGCCTGTTTTGTTAAGTGTATATTCCATGAGTCTAGTCTATAAAAACACAGCGACAAAGACAAAGAGATTTGATCAACTCCACATTTATTGTAGAACAGCAGGTGACAGAGTCTCTAATACAGACGCTGAGGTTTCCCCATAGTGCTCTTGATGTAAAGCGCTCGCACGTTCTGCCAGTTCTTCTTCAGTAGAGACACCAGGAAATTCACAGCCAGGTGGATGTTGTAGACCAGCTCGTCCTCCGTCATCTTTACGTGACCAACAGCCACAGCCAGACACAGAACCTGATAACACACAATCGTTAGTTAGGTGCAACCATTTGGTTTTAGATAACCAACATGACGCAGTAAAGAACGCTAGCAGCCACACACCTTCTTCATCTGGAACTTGATGGTGGATTTCACCTCGTCCACTTTGGTGGCCATGTTCTCATTATGGGTGAGCAGAGAGGGAAATTTCCCTGCCTTGTTGAGACCGGGTCCCAGGATACGAGGGATCTGCTTGATCAGAGACTCAGAGGCCAGAAAAGCATCGTACTTCTTTGCTAAAAGACAAAACGTGTCAATGTTAAATCCATCTAGAATATTAGATACAGTATCAGTATAATCAGGTCATCACTTCTCTACTGTTCACCTTCAGATCAACACTTAAAGAGACTTTTTAGTAATATTTAACTAACAATTAGTAAAAAATGTCAACAATGGTGCATCCAAACTAGAGGAGACTCACCCAGCTTCTTAACCAGTTTCTTGTTCTTGTTGAGCTTTTTGAGAGCTTCGATGTCCATGTGTGGAAGATCAGCAGCTTTGGCTTCATCACAATGCTGCTGGTCACCAAGAATACAGATGGAGAACTTTGGGCGAGGTGTGGTCTTTAGCCTGTGGTGAACAAGACAATAAAAACACTGTGACTGAGCTGGTTCAGACACTAGCCAGGGCTGTTCTCCACTGCCTGCACATAACCGCCCACTAACTTGATCAGATGTGCCAAATAATCCACAACTAGATGTGATGTGTATTAACAAATCAAAGGGCAGACAGAGAGTGAGCTGGTGATGCAGTAAAAGAGCGAACCTGACGGTGCCAGAGAAACGCTTGTCCTTCTGTGGATCATAGTTCTTCAAGCTGATCTGCAGCTCCACTGTCTCAAGAAACCTGGAGAGCAAGAGAAACATCAAACATGCAGCTTTCTCTTAGTTTGACCAGCAGCTTGTTGAAGTTTGGGAGAATTAGTTTATCTATTTGCATGTCAGATACCAAAGTTTTGATATTTTGATGGTTATTACTGCACAAATGACTCTACATGTACAGACTAACAAAAAAGTGTTACAGTGCGTCAGTTACAGTGAAGACACTGTGGCTCGTGTCTTACTTTCTCTTCTTGGCAACGGAACCAGCCTGGACCTCTCGAACCGCCTCGTACAGCGTGTCTCTTGACACCTTGCTGCAGAAAAAAACACCGTCAGTACAGCAGCAGATCTGCGGCTGAACCGCATCCCTCACGCCGTTTGCATTAGTATTAATATTACCGTTACATGTGGATCAGTATCAAGACATCAATATTACTGTTACATGCGAGTCGATATCAATAATACTGATGTTACATGTGGATAGTGACACACAGAACAATTATAACTTCAGATGAAAGAGTTCTCAAATTAAACAGCTTTGTCTTCTACATGATCTGATATCATTACCCGGCGCTACGCGTTAACGGCCAATTAAACCCACAAAATATAACAAATGATACCCTCGCACAACAGCTTTAATAATCACTATTAAACTTTAACATTAAAGGCATTTCACACATTTAATACAATGAGTTCTCAAAGTTTTCCACGTGCCTCATTTTGCTGAGATCTTTCTTCCTTCACACTGAGCTCGAGAAAGAACGCGAGACGGAAGTTACGCAAAATATATGCGCCTGTCAGTGAGAACGTCACTTCCGCTGACGACTTTAAGGTTTTAAATGTGACAAAATTACATTAAAATAACTACCTAAGCATTTATTAACTTATTATAGTCCAAAATCACTACAAAATAAATGTACATTCATACATGTTTAATAATTTATCTTTATGCATTGACATGTTCAGAGCATAAATAATGTTTGAAATTTAGATTTGAATTGAAATTTGGTTTAATAAAAAGTTTATTATAATAGCTTAATACTAAATATTAATATAAATAGTTAAACTTTTCCAAATATAATGTAGTGTTTGATCACCTATAAAACAAATATTTATTGAAAATATCTTGGACATCTGTTTCATAGTATAATTTGTAACTGGAATAATTTTTTACACATTTTAATTAGGATTAGTAAATAATCAAACATTAAAATGATTTTCCATTAACACAAAATGCTTGTGTAATGCATCTGGTTTAGTGAATGTTTAGTTAGTAATTATCATCAGAACAGTGCTGTGCTGTGAATCTCTGACAGAAAAAAAGATTTCAGTATGTAGAACAAGAAAACTTAAAAATAAATTTCTGTTATTTCAGTTTTCTATTTTCACAATAATATGTTTGTATACTATGACCATCTGACGTAAAGTACATCATTAAACACACCAGAAACTGACATTTCACACACAAATAACTTCTGATCTGATTCATGGGTTTATTTCTGGTGTTAAATGGAGATCTGTTGCTAAGACCAATCAACTGAATTCAGTCAAGACTGCATCGTAACATCTTCATGTTGAATCGAGACTTATTCTAGATACATCCCAACTGCTTCAGTCAAGATTCATTTACTCAATAAACTCAATAAATGTCATTGATCACAATGACATGATCATGAAATAATGAACTGACGTCACTTTTCTTTATAATGAGGAACTGAATTAGATAATGAGTTCATATATTTAATTTTAATCAGTTTGACCATAATGTTTGAATGTAACAACAGCCTACATCTTTCAATCATTCTGAAAATATTCATAGAACATATTCAATCAATTCATGTTCAACATGCCATAATATACTGCCCATTAAAACTTTAAAATAAAACATAATGATGGAGGACCTCATTTAATACAACCACTTATCACAGAGACAATGAAATATAACTGAGGTCTCGATTCAGTAAGTATCACCTTTAGACCTTTAATACAAGTGGTATCATAGTACCAGAACTTTACAGATCAGACCACGAGCCAATAATTCCTTCTAAACACATGGTGCTGCTCACTGCTGTGGGCTCCACATGACTAAATGATTTAATAAACATACTGCAGCTTTGTCTTCAGTTTCAAATTCAATATACATTTATAGCAGCTGACACTAAAAACAATAACCTCAACATAATAACATGTTACAAAAATGATATAACTGAATGGTGTACAGTTCTTTACCTAAGTGCCCAAACAAGCAGAATCAAAAGAGAAAGTAGAATCACAAATAAAACACAAAAACACACAGTAAATGATCTAAACATGAGAGAGGGAGTCTGAGCTGCTTTCGGCTCCGTCCTCAAAACACATCATATCATTTTAATGAGCTTGAACCAATATCATGATGGACAAGGTGACGTCTGAGGGCGTTAGCCCTCACCAGACCTATGAAGAACATGATGATAGGAGCAGTGAACTAGACAACATGTCAAATGTCCTGCATATAAGAACATACTTCTCACAAAAAACACTTCTCACAATCAGAGAAAAGTCCATATTCAACTCAACATTTGTAAAAGTCCTTTACAAAAATCATTGAAAAAAATCCCATGGCAACAGAAGCTCCATTAAAATGTGTGCAAATCTAGGGTTCAGTCTGGTCTCCAATCAGGTCCTTGAGTCTTGAGTTCAGTACATGTCTTTGTAGATCTCCTGTAGGAGTGGATGGAGGGACGTCTCAGATTCAGTCTTCTTGATCATCTGAACCAGCTGAGCGTTCTCCGTGACCAGCTGTCTGAGGTCGGCCATCTTCTGCAGCAGTTTGGGGAAGAGATGAGGAGCATCTGGATGGTGAACCTGAAGATGCTGATGAAGAGCCTGCAGGATTCCATCCTGGATCTGTTCCACCTGTTTGACGTTCATCAGCCCAGGACGATCTACAGCAAACACAGACAAGCCTCAGCTACAGACTTACACTTTACATAGAGCTGTTTTACATCCAGTAGAAACACAAACGTTCTTATAACACACAAGTTTTTACTAAAAGCTGTTCATGTTCTTTAATGTTCTGTTTGAATTTTCCTGTCATTAACCCATAACAACTTCAGGTTCCCATATGGATGTAAATGAGATGAATGATGCAGTATATGATACTGATAGTGTCTCAATCACTCTCACCTCCACACAGAATGATGGCAGCCACAAACAGAGCCAGGTCACTGTCGTCCAGCTCCAGAGAGTTGAATTTAACTGCAAACTCAAACTTGGGCTCCATGATCTCGCTGAAGGGTTTGCGCAGACTGCGCAGAAATTCTCTTGTCACAAAACCTTTCCCATTGGCTACCAGCAGCCCGTCTTTATTCATAAGAGATGGAAGCATTGAGAATATGGCCTCATGGACTCCGTATTTTAACAGTGTGACCTTAGAGACGGAGTGGAAGTCTGTATCAGTACACTGATGGCTCAACGTTTAGAACAAATGCTATCAGCCACTAATAGCTGTTCAATATTCATATAAGCATTCATATAGCAACTGCTTTTAACCAAAGGATACTACAAATAAGTAAAAGCAAGAAACTGATTCTAAAGGGAAACCAATAATAACAGTTATTACGTTTGAATGGAGCTTTTTATGGATTTTTTTTATAGTTGAGTGTTTAGAAAACACACAAACTGGAAGAGGAGACAGATAACCTGGATGCTTCTGACCTGGTCATTCAGGAAAAGATCCACAAAGCCCGGGATGTTTTTGGCAAACTCTGTGAGCTCCCGCACTATTTCCACTGTTGTGCACTGGCAGCGGTAGAAGACGTGGACTCCGATCTCTTTGTTGGGTGAAGCTCCGTTTAGCTGATTCCAGACCAGCCCATTTTCTGCCTGCCACAGCGAGTCCATGTCATGAATCACAAAAGGCTGGAGATAAAATATGATCGGTTTAGGACTGAAATCACAGCAGATCAATCACATACATTCACACCAAAGAGAAGCTTCATCAGACTGAAATTACACTGTGAAAGTGTGAAAGCACCAGCAGTCATCTAGTTAAGTACTAGTTAAATAAATGAGTCACTGAACTAGCTGCAACAAACTGATGAAAGTCAGATATGTGGATGAATGCGGAGCTCGTACCGCCGTGCAGCTGGTTTTGCCGGTGAGGATGCTCCGGGCTTTCTTCTTGGTCATGTTGAGGTTTCTCAGGTAGGCCGTGTTGACATGTTTGGCGAGGGTTTTGAGGTCAGCGCCTGCAGAGCTCTGCAGATTCTCTCCTGCAAGCAGCCGTTCAACCAGCTTCTTCTTCTCTGCTTCTGGCACGCGTCCGTACCTGATTGCTGAAGAATGAGGGACAAATGAGCTCCAGTTATTTTGTGAAGCAACATAATCAAGCAGCTGAGATGTTGTTTGCATGTATGAAAAGCACCTGATGTTGAAATGAGTGTAAAGTGAGATGTGAAATGAAAGCTGATTGTTTGTTTGTGTGCGTTCTTCACCGTCGTGAGACATGCCCAGCGTCAGACACTTCTGGAAACGACAGTACTGACATTTGTTTCTGCTCTTCTTCAGGACTGTACAGACACGCTCACAGAGCTCGTACTCCAGCTTCATGCGAACGGTGCGTCTGAAAAACCCCTGTAAACACAAGATGACACCTCCTCACTGAACCAACAGCAGGGCTCAACAAACACTGAAGCTTTTTAAGCTTTACCGAACTTTACTGGGAATTTTGAGGGGAAGAAAAAGACGCTTTCAGATGCTGTCAGTGGTTTCTGACATTTTGCCAGATTCTGTTTTGGTTGTTGTTTGCAGACATGATATTCAAAAACAAGCCTGTTTACAGCACCTGTAATACACTGTATCTTTGTCTCTATACTAGACTGGTGCTGGACTGAGACTTTTAACTGCAGTAGTTAATTTACCTTACAGCCTTCACAAGCATGAACTCCATAATGAAATCCTGAGGCTTTATCTCCACATATCCGACATTCAACATTCAAATGAGCGGAGTCATCCCGACCCAAACGCAACTGCTCAGACAGTGAGAGAGAGACCTGCACCGGATCTGTGAAGAGAGAGACTATTTATACAATATCAAATTAACAATATATCTCAAATGTGCACTAACTGAATGATTTTAACACTTCAAGAGGTTTTGCACAGTCAGAATGTGTTGTGATGATTTCAGCATGTGTGTTCCCTGGGAATCAAACCCACAACCCTCGTGCTTTGTGCTGACACAATGCTCTACTAGTTGAGTTACAGAACACTAAGAGAAGATAAACTACTTTAACAGCATGTTGTGTATATAAAACTAAATGTCCTTCTGACTTTGAAGCTGAAGAACATCAGAAGAACGTTTACCTGGAAACATCTGAGCTGTTACAGAAAGATTGCTGTTTTGCAGAGGACTCTCCTGTTCTGACCCACTTCCATTCTGTAGACTTATTTCCCAGGATCCTTTGCAGCTGGGCGTGACCTCTGGTCCAGTGATGTCAGAAGCCTTGCTGCCTGACACTGAGCCTGGCTCCTGGATGTCCGACATCACTCCACAGTCTGAGGACACAGACTCTCCCTCTGGGGCAGAGTCTTCTAGAATCTGGGCAGGATTCAAGTTTGGGGAAGACTGTGGGGAAGACTGGCCTTCCATGACTTCAGTCAGTTCTGCAGAAC
This sequence comes from Ambastaia sidthimunki, assembly GCA_036877625.1. Taxonomy (NCBI): domain Eukaryota; kingdom Metazoa; phylum Chordata; class Actinopteri; order Cypriniformes; family Botiidae; genus Ambastaia; species Ambastaia sidthimunki. Next base: position 14,489 of record JAZGTK010005695.1, read on the forward strand.
TGTCACATGTTATCTCTGAGGCAGGCTGACCAACCTGTTCCATGATTCTCCTGTCCAGACACTAAACCTCATGACCATCCTTCACATGACATCACCACTTTCACTGAAACAGACGACATGAAACAAATCTGGTAATCTCATAGTACATTAAACATGTGTTAGTACAGCATCACAATATGACCATCACATCAAGCCCACCTCATGTTTTTTCCCACCCATATGCAATGTTTCATATTGCAAACTATTGGAGGCATAAGATGTTTTAACTGTAAAAGTTGATTGTGGAGGTCTCGATTTATACCTCTTTATTAAAAAACATGTTAAAGAAGAATTTGCTTTTGCACATTCATTGTTCTTTCTGTTTGCCCTCCACCTTACAGTACATGATCTTTGTCACAGCATGCAGTCAGTAACTGCAGTATATATATAACTACACAGCCATCATGAGCCTCCGCTGTGTTCACTTTAAATGATCATTCTGAGAGGAAAACTCCTGTAAAAAACACATACCATCAGATTCAGATCAAACATCCTGACCATGTGACCACAAAACAAATGTCAATCAAAGTGAAAGAAAAAACAGAACATTCAGCAGTGTGTTCTGAAAGCTGATTTCTGACACTGTATGTAGTTGCAGAGATGCTGCAATAGCTAAAAGAAGAGAGAATATTTAAGCTCACTTTCTATTTGCAGGAGCAAATAAACCATAACCTGCCCACACGAAGACAAATATAGATTGTGTTAATCTGGAGAATTAAACTAAAGCAGAATCAGATCTGTGCACTGTCAGCACAACGGGCTCACTGGCTAAATGATGTTTTAATGTGCTGGACATGAATAACAGATGTGAGAGGAGTATCGGGTGCCACGCAGCATGTGTCTGGCCCATAACATGACATAAATCACAAAGAAACATCAGCTCCACACTGAGGAAAGACCAAAATTACTCTGTATGCGTAGACTTTATGTAAACTGTTACATTCTCAGTGAACCGGTGAACTGCTGTCAAGACTCGTCAGTAACCAGTCATGCTGGTTAACTGGTGAACTATCATGTACAGAGGAATCACTGTAGATTGACAGACATGCATTCCTGTGTCTGTAGATCTCAGTCCTTCATCTGTGTTTTAATTGAACAACTATGGAGAAGCACAAAATGAAGTATTCAAAAGCTATAGTTGCATTAAACAACTGTTGATCAGACTAGAAATCAGATCTTTACAGATATCAACTCTGCAGTCAAAGAATGTTTTCTGATTTCTGTGTACAAGATCAGACTTTTACATGAAACCTTTTAAATACAACAATCACAGAAATCTCTCTTATTCTTAGCAGTTTATGAACTTTAACAAAGAAAATAAATAAAACACTGTTTTTTAAAACTTTAGACTTTTAACAGTGACACGATCTGATGGTTTTGCTCAGATTTGCTATTAACTGGCCAGTCACTAATGTTTAAACATGTTATTCTAAGATTATATGTACAATATGCTGATATATGAATTATGCGATCCCTGATCTTACAGTATGTTAAAGTTTAGCTGAGTTTATCTGAATTATAATTATAAGTACCTTGTTGCTGTCGGTTTATATGTTTTGCCTTCACGCTGTTTGCATGTCTCTCATTGCGCTAGGCTGAGGTTAGCACTAACTAGCGTAATGCTAACATCTACAATGTGTCCTTGTGCAGACAGTTGTTTTATATGTCTCAGATGAGAAATGGAGGCTCCTCTCTCTGAGATTTCTGCGATATCCACTTTGCTTTAAATCCGGAGTGAAGACGGAGCGGCGCTGTTGTGACACATGAACTTGTGCTCAGTAACTTCATTCTTTCATCACTCGAGAACGGAAATAAAGCAACTAGAAAAGCGACGCGTGTGCACGAGATCACCTGCAGAGGTTAAAGTCATGAAAGTGCGATTACAGCGAATGTATTGAGTTCATTCACACGTTTACGCTCGTCTGTGTAAAACAAACACGCAGATAAACGCAGCGCACATCCGTCACAGACCGCGCGTGACGTTTCCCACGCGCGTGACGTATGGCGCGATCACATGACAGGCAGCGTCCAATGGCTGCTCGCGGCTCAGCAGGAAGCGTTGACAGTGTCCTGCAGGCGCATTTACATTAATCACGCACTGCTGAAATAATCATATGTTAATATTCTCAATGTAATTTGTCACATTAATACTTGCATTAAGAGACATTACAACAAAACCAAATGTAATCTTGCTTTACAAAACTCATACAGCAGATAATGATTATACAGTGAATCTAATGATGCTAATAATAGTTTTCTAAAAACATTATTAAAAGACTTTATACAACAGGCCTGTTTTCTTCCTAAATTCTTTCATTTGTTCACTGTTAAAGCTGAAGTGCCAGTAAAAGATTTTCCTCCTTTTTCTCCCAATATGCTGCTAAAACACGTTCTGCCAGTTATCAGGACTGATACGGGTGGAAAATAAGATTTTCCGTCATGAAAACACATACCTGTGGAAATCTGGGCTTGCTAAATTCTTCTTGATAACTGAAAACATCAACTCAACTATCTCAGCATGTAGCTGTATAAGGTGACAGGCAATCCAGTAAGACTGTCTCTGTACTGTTCCCACCCACTGTGCATGTAAGTACACTGGCACAGTAAAACGTAGACATGTAAATCAATTTTGACAACTGTGCTATTTTGCCACAGTACAGTATTAAAATAACGCAATATGATGTGGTTCGTGTGTAATAATCCTCCAAAGAATATAATTAGTTTACATCCACAAACTTATGCACCCACAATTATTTAAAGAAAAGATGCGAGCCAGCCAGGAGTCGAACCTAGAATCTTCTGATCCGTAGTCAGACGCGTTATCCATTGCGCCACTGGCCCGGCGAGTGCTGCCTCACGTGACTTTATAATTATCCAATTATTAGTGAATCAAGTAAATGACAAAAAATACACGGGTCTCAAATGACACGAAAGTGTGTAACTGGTGGATTATCGTTTTTAAAAAGCTACTCGTGCACAGCATAGCATCAATTGTTTTGAAGGCTAAGCAGTATTATGTCAAAACCTGTATTATTTTATATATCATAACTCAGAAATGAAACATAAAGCGTCCTCGTGTATATAGTCCTCAGTATATATCATATACATTAATACCCAGCACATAACGCTGCACAACGGACTACCACCCGCCGAAATAGCTCAGTTGGGAGAGCGTTAGACTGAAGATCTAAAGGTCCCTGGTTCGATCCCGGGTTTCGGCATTTTGAGCCCGACAGACAAAATACATTTTTCTTTTGTTTTTATCAAGCTGTGCCCTTCAGCTATTATTCAGAATTTATTGTACAAATAGAAGTATTGCAAATATTCAAACCAAATCAAACTCTCCATGAGTAAAGATTAAAGATTATCATCATACAGAACCAAACCACAGCTGAGTGACATACATCATACATACATCATTTCACCATAACTCTGATGATCAACTCATCACCGTTTCCACAGAAATCCTGTTTTGGTCCACGTGCAGCTTTCTTATAGTTTTAGCACTTAGAAGAAAAGAACACGTAATATTAAGACATGAAGAATGAATGTAGTTCACTGAAAGACATTAAACACTCAGTTTTATCAGCAGATCCTTCTAGACTGTTACCTAGTCACTACAAAGTTGTTATGGCAACAAATGAACAGACAAGCCTTGGTGGTGAAAGATGCAAGTAAAAGTGTAATAAAAGTATAAATAGATAGACAGAAAAGAGACAAAAATGGTTAAGATGAAGAAAACCAAAATAATTTATTGTTTGAATAATTAGGCACTTTTCCCACAAAGGCAAAGATAAATGAAAGCAATTGTCACATGTAAGACATTTTTTGTTTTCACCTTAAAAACCCTAAAATCAAATTTAACATCTGAAACATAATGTGCTGTAAAGAATAAAACTGCTGTTTGACTGTAATGCATTTAAAGTAAACGTAACTACAATACGGCGCAACATGCAAACCTACTTTAATAACGTCTGTAATACAAACAAAAGCTTCACGTCTGTTTGAACTCTTGCCGTGACCCGGATTCGAACCGAGGTTGCTGCGGCCACAACGCAGAGTACTAACCACTATACGATCACGGCGAGCCGGTCAGCAGCTGCGAGCGCCGCCGGTCTCACTCTGTCTCACTGTGATGTCACTGTGTCTCAGCGTTTATTCTGCTCACAGTCACTGATCAACACGTGTTCAGCGCTAGAGATTCAGAGCTACAATGATACAGAACTGTAAATATTCTATTACAAAGCCTTTTTATTTTATTTTAAAGAAATATTTCTTGTTCCTGGAGAAATGAGTTTAGCAGCAAAGCTGTTCACAGACCTGGATGTATTTAAACAATGGTCTGATTTTACACAAGTCCAAAACCACAATGAGATCTGCAAATCAAAATAACATCAGTATTTCATTTGCACCAGTAGCTTCTGTTTATTTCATCCAGCTGTCATTAAAAACATTGTGAGTGTTTAATGCAGTTGTTTGTTCATGTTTAAAGTGTAGTTCTGAGTTACAGTTTTACTGTAAAAATGTGTAGTAGTTACACACAGTAGTGCTCCTACTTTACAGCACTGAATCTCTGAAGCGACCTATTCAAACACCCCATCAGAGCTACTGTAGCTCTGTAGCAGCACTAATAATGCTTTGGTTCCCCAAAGAAAAAAAAACTTTTATCCGTACAGCCCCTGTTTCTTATATTTTGTAATGATTTGAAGTATTATTTAGATACTGTATCTACCTCCAGCAATGGTAAAGCCTTAAAAGTGATAACACTGTGTATATCTTATAACATTAAGTCTTTCCTATGATGTGCAATTGACTGTATGCGTTTTCTGACCTCCTTACTTAAAATGTTTTCTTAGGCTCTTATTTTATACATTGTAATTGTAATTTATAGGCTATTTCCCCTGGCCTTGTATGTTCTTTTCTTTTGCTTTGTGATTGTTTTATGAGTACTGTATACTTTTGTATACTTGTTATATTGTTATTGGATACTTTTGTATAAGTGCAATAAAAAAATAAAAAATAAATTAAAAAAAACTTTGCTGGTTTGAGATCAGATTAGTGCGGCTTTATTATACATGATTTTTCATTCATTCATTTCACTGACACTTTTGTCCAAAAAAATGTAGAAATGACGCAAAGGTATATTTTTGTTAAAGAGCTCTACAACATTAGGTGTGATATTTTAATAGTAAACCAAACTTTACTGTGTGCACAGGCAGCTTCTGGACGTTTGTGTTGTTCATATAGATTTACTTTAGTAAAACTTACCCGAGCATTTTTAAATGGTGCCCAAATTTTGCTGCACATTTTTAAACCAAACTTTAAGCTTTATGCTAATTTAAAGCAACTATTAATTAAAGCAAGACACTTGTCACATTGATTGGTAAGAAACACAATGAAGAAGATGATGTTTTATATAGTTCCTGCATAGAACAAAAAAGATTATTTACCATCTTACCACAATCTTACTTAACAACAACTTCAGATGAATGAAAGAGTTTTTTTAAATCTGGACGCAGACAGATAGAAAGATCCACTGAATGGAAGGAACTGTTTTCTGTGTAGACAGGCAGCAACAGACACTTGTCATACGTGACATCAGAAGTAATTTGAGAAGTTCCCTCCCTTTCAGAGGTTTCATTCCACCCTCACTTCTGCCCTACAGCCTTCAGTAAGTCCTCTCTCCTCATGGGCTCTGCCTAAACCTTAAAACAACCGGGACATAAAGCAACACCACAAACACAAGCTGTCAGAGAATGTTTCACCAGCGCTGCCTTTGAGAAACCATCATCACTGTTAAAGGGTGAGAGTTTTACTTTACTGAGCTCTGTGTTGTGCTTGAGCACATGGGCAATAAACAAGTCTGCTGCGTTTGACAGGGAAAGTAAAATGGCTTAAGAGATTTTTGCTTTCATCATTTTAGCCTACAGGGTGTTCTGTTTGTAACAAGTTAATTTGCTTTCACACACTTTGCTATTTCATTACAATTAATTTGACTTCAAGAAACTTTTTTTACCTTTAAAAGATTTGTTTGGGTTAATGACGTTTCTATATGTTGGTAAAATATCTTGGAATTTACTCCCTAAATTTGCCTGAAGTGTTTGTGATAGGTGATAGTAAATCATTTTTATATGTACTTAACATGACAGTATGAGGGTATCACATATCTGTTCACAGAACTAGTATGAACTCGACACAGATATAAAAGGCCACTGGTAGATTTGGACATGCAGAAAACTAGGTATGAAGAAATAACACAATATAAACTCTTCTGTGTTTTACTGAGTTTTAATTCTGTTCTTTATGAGCAGTGCAAACACACTCAAAAAATACAAAAAATCAAGTGACATATTGTTCTTATTTGCAATAGATTTTATTCTGTGTGAAACGTTCAGTTTAAACTGAACTGCCATGACAAAGCAGGAAAACCATCTTGATAAAGGTTTATCTTTGCAAGAGGAAACTGTTGGCATGTACTGTATGCTCACTTTCTTCAGTGCTTAAAAGTGTCCCACACATCATATTGCTCAGATATTATTATTATATATTGTTATTTACAAAACTCTTTTATTGAGTGCAGCTGGATATATTGTCACATATGCAACAGAAACATCAGATGTCAGTGAACTCAGTAACCTCAGACTGTTATTCACTGAAACAGAGAAAGATAGAAACATAGAAAGCAAAACTTGTGATAATTCTGTAATTGTGAGTTATTTGAGGGTAAGCAAAACAAACTGTACGGGTTGAGATGTAGTATAGAAATATTAAAGTCTAAACTGACATGCTGTTTAATGCTGCAGATGGGGGGATATTTTTAACTGCTGTTTGTTTAGAAGTTAAATTTACACTCTAAGAGTAACAGAGAGCCTCACATGGCAGTTCATCCTGCGGGTTGCATGACTGGGTTTCATGATATACAATGTTATATTACTTACTAATTACAGCTTTTAGAAGGACCTCAGTGACTTGAGTTAAAATATTTCCAGCTGTATCATCTGAAACACACAGATTCTGTGAGCAGCTTTAACTACAGTAGCATAAACACACCACAGTGAAGAATCTCACAGCATGTGTGGACACTGTTATCAGAGAGAAAATGACAGGAAATCATCATCAGCTGGATAACAAAGAGGAACGTCTGATGTTCTGAAGGGCTGCTTAAAGTTTTGATCCACACAATTGATTAACATCAAATGGTTTCCTCAGCTGGTTTGAACGGATGTCCTGATCGGATTCAGTGAACACAGCGGGAACCGCGGACACGAGTCTAGAGGAAGATCAGTGAGTGCAACAGTGTATCGAGTGATCTGTAACAATGACCAGATCTGTAACTTTGACATGTCCTGTATCAATGCAGGAGACTGTTAAAGTGTTTTTATATGAGACACACGGTGTGTGTGCAGACCCTGAGAAACACTGAAGTGTGGG
>JAZGTK010005696.1:0-21957 GCA_036877625.1 Ambastaia sidthimunki
AGAGAAATGCAAGAAATTTACACTAGAGAGAGAAAAGATGAGAGTAAGAGTAAGAGAGAGAGAGAGAGAGAGAGAGAGAGACTGCCATGGTTGCCATGGAAATGTTAATTTAATTCCAAGGCTAGAGGTTGTGAGAAAAGACAACATCTTATTACTCTGACTTCACTCTGTCTCACAAACATGAAACAAGTGGCTTGTCTGAATTGATGTTGTTGTGCTGATGGCCAACACTTTCAATGGTTCCTGACTCTAATGTTCCCTCCCTTTACATGTGCTGCTCATTTATTTCAACATTCATAGCAAAATGTGCTCATAAAAGAGCATAAAAATTGGAAATGCTTTGTAAACAGGAGCAGTTTAAGTGTCCTCACTTGTTCATTTAATAAGTTGAAAAATGCAATTCAGACAGGAGCACAGAAACTACATAACCTACTTTTTAACATTACTAACATTACTTTGTGCGTAAATAGGTACAGCTTTAAACATAAAGGTGCTATAAAGGGTTCTTTGCACAAATGTCAACATAACAAGTTATTAAAAGTTTCCTTTTAATAACTTTTAATTCCTTTTAATTTCCTTCCTACATTTTTATAGTCTGCAGAACCTTTACACATCTACAAAGAACCATTTGTGCAACAGAAAGAGAACCATATTGCCAGATATGGAACCTTTTGAGAACCTTTAGGTATATACTGTGTTATACTATGTTAGGGTGATATGTACAGGGGGTTCAAAAGTCTGAGACCACACTGAAAATCTAAATCTGAAAAATTAAAACAGAATAATTTAGGATTTTGACCAAAAAAGTTTGAAACATCAAAGTCATGATGTAAAATGTTTTAACATTGTAGTCAAATGGTACAATGTTATAGTCACTAATTACATAAGCGAATGTGTGATATTAGACTTTGTCCTTTGACAGATTTCCTCCGGTCCAGTGTCATAACAGTAATACTCTGATCCTAAAAAAAACATCATTTTTTGTCTAATTTAATTTTTTCTTCTACCTCTTTCTTTATCTTTCTGCTCCTGTTATACTCTCCCTATTTTCCTCACTGATGGATCTTTGCATCAAGCCAAAGGAAACACAAGTCTCGTCTGTCTTTTCATCTGGAACGAAAAAACCATCTGTTCCCTGTGGAGGCAAATATTAAGACAAAGAAAATGAGAAGTAATATACATCAGAGGCAGAGGAGAAAGAGTAAATGGGATGTAATGATTGGAGCAGAAAGACCTGTAGAGAAAGACAGAGGCTGATGGAGATGAAGGTTTCTCTGTCTTCCTCACTACCATTGACCATTTGTGTTTTGTCTGTGACTAGACTCAGCCCCATCACTATGACAGGCTCCTGCAAAGGTCTCAATGACCTATTATAACTTGATCTGCTGAAATGAAGGTTTATCTAATGTCCACACACACTGAATTATCATTAAACTACACTTACCACCCTTACTAAATCATTCTAGATGTAGTGCAACAATAGCTTATTGAAGGTGTCAGTAGAACATAGACTAATTATTAAGTGTCTGTGTCTGTGTGTGTGTGTGTGTGTGTGTTTTCCATGAAGGTTAGGTTTAGGGGTAGGGGATAGACGTCCTCTAGTATGAAAACAAGGGAAGTGTAAGAGACATGCTTACTAAAACAGTGTGGGAGCAAATGAGCTAAAAGGACAATTTGTCTGTCAAATAACACTGCCAGCCTCACACTGGTAGTTTTTTAAAAGCAGAGCAAAACATAAACCAGTCCAGTAAAGTGACTCTTCTCTGGGCTAAACATACGCTGCCATCATTGGATGCCCTTTAGGCTGTTTTGCGAGGTGTGCTGAAATTCTCCATTACCATGAAACACTGCCCTTGATCCTTTTATTCAACTGGATAAAAATCGAAGCCTACTAACAAAAGAGAGGCAGGCTGCTGTGGGTGATGGTATTGGATTAGGTGAGAGCTTCAAAAAAGGCCCAGCTTTCTTTTAGGGACTATTTCTATTCTATACTTTATTGAAGAATTGGTTAAACTGCACTCATGCTAAAGTGCTAATGAAAACAAATAGGTAATGATGACTGTGTAACAGGAAATGCAACCTATGACGTATTACAGGAGGGCGAAAACCAGCCCAGAGTCACAGGGTGGCGGGTTTTAATCCAGGCCTAATTACAGCCCTAAAAGGATTCAGATCAATAGTGGGTGAGAGAGTGTTTGGAAGTGTTTCTGGTTGTGGGGAACGAGCTAATTTGTCAAATGAAATCACACAGCTTTCTCAACCTGCTAAACAAGCCGCGTTGCCAAGAAAACCTCCTCTGCCCCTTTAGCTGCTCTTTTCTCCGTATCATGTCAAATTCGGGCGATCCATGTAAAGTCCCAGCAAACCGCATTTGACACTTGCCTTTCAAGCCAGGAGGTGCCAAAAAAGGGCAAACAAGACGGTTATATAAGCGAGCCTTTACACACGCGCTGATTTAGCATGCGTGCGAGCGGCGATATCTCTCGCCGCAGCTGTGCGCCCTCCTCCTCACCTCACCTCACCTGTGGCAGAGCGATTTACAAATAGCACTTTCTCCACCCGCCGGGGGGAAATATTTATTTTTTCTCATTTCTATCTGCAAGATGATCGATCAAAGCTGCTTGTTTGAAGATAAGGCTAGTGATGGCAAATCCGCTTGAGTAATTGTGCAGTTAAAGATTGCCACAGCATAGCCTCTCCATCATTCTCCACAATCAAGCTGATAAATCCTACAGTCCCCCTCACAACCGCCAGCATCTGACTGCACACATATCCTTCATTTGGGCTGAGGGGATGGGCCGTGGTGTGGAAAACTCCGGAACTAAGCGCGGTCTGCACAGAGAGGAAGTGGCCTCCTGCTACACAATTTCATTTACTGCTACTTGGTGGTTATCAAAGTACTTTACTTTCTTGACTTTACCACATGTTTTCTCTAACAAGTATCTAATGTCACACAGGGTAAATATAAACAGACATAAATAAAGAACTGTGAGTTTTGGGGGGGGGTTTTTACAAGTGACTCCTCTTGGCTTTCTTGTTTTTTATCTCATACTTTTAAATGATGTGTGATTTTTCTCTCTTACTGTCAATCGTTATTTTTCCAGTCAGCCACATGCAGTGTTGGAGTGTTAATATAGTTTGGTACATCTTGGTAAGAATTATTAGTAACTTAGAGTACTTTTTTGATCTCTGAAGGCCTTTAACAAGTTTTTCTATATACAGAATGCTGCAGATATACAGTAAAGTTTACCTTAAATATTTACTTAAGGGACTAATTCTGCCAAAGCAAATGTGAGAATCACTAATCATGCATAAAATCCAGTAGTTCAATCTATTTAATATGAAAATAAAAAGGTAAGTGTGTAATTTCCACCACTTACTTCAATCAGAATTGCAACATATTTTTAAAAGCAATTTCATACACAAATCCTGAAGTCTTGTTGCTATGGCCACCCTGCAATTCTGTGATGATGCAGGTGACGCAGTAATTGCACTTTATCTTTTAAGTCAAAATAATGCTTGACTGCTGAGGGAACAACAAAATTATACTGCCAGTTTTGTTAATGGTACTTTTCAATGAACCTAATTAGGTTTATCCATCAGGTTTGACAAAACTTTTCTGTAAATCAATGTCGAGAGCAGAAATCTGAGATTCAGATGGCAGGTGCGCATAAATGCGCTTTATTCTCAAAGGAGTGATGAACACAATGTGTTGGAGGCTAATGAGATCTGATAATGTCTTTTTATTCAACACAAATCTTTGTTATTGAAAACAAGAGCTTTATATATAGTTGCCTCCAACCATTCAAAAAATACTATAATTAAGGCCTTTGACAGCTGTTTCATCATACTCCATTAGTACACCAACACAAAGATTTATGAGGAATGCTGCAAAAGAATTTGCTTCCTTCACAGAACACTATACATGTGTACAATGTATAAAAGTATAAATGTACAATGTGTTTTGTTGTTGTCAAATACACAAGCCCTGCCTAGTGGTTTGTGCGGGCCTCTGAAATAGCACTATCACAGCATCATTCACTATCATTTTGTTTCATCTACCATCTTCCTCTGGGAGGTGAATTAGACTTCAAATACATTCTGAGGAGCCCAGTCTTCAGCAGTCAGGGCCTGACTCGTCTGCACCCTCTCACAAACTGCCTTTGTTTGACTTCAATGTCACACTCTGATCAGATTTGCAGACCATGACTTTGGCTCCTCTTTTCTTCTTTATTTAGAGATTGTTTTCAGGCAGAGCAAACTTTGTCCTGCTTCTGTCAGACAAATTTAAAGTGTAATACGAAGGGTTAGAAATCTAGAAAAATTTCTGAATTAAAGGAATAAAGAAATTTGGTTCTGCTGAACACATAAATTGAATGTTATTGAAAGTGGACGTAACACTACATAACTATATAACATATATAATAATAACTAACAGTGAGCCTGGATGCCACAAAATAATACAATGAGAAGCGTAATTTATATCACATTTTTCTAGATGCAGCCATTTTTCTAGATGCAGCCATTTTTCTAGATGCAACCTATATATATTTAACCCTACAGTTCTGGAATATATACATACATTGTTCTTGAATAAGGGCACTACATATTTTTTTAACCATCTAATGGGAGAAAGGTAGTGGGTTTCGCTCACTTGATTTTAGCAAATCTGGTAAAGAGATAAAAAAAAACACCTGCCCAATTTAAAAACGCCTGTTCTTGTTCTGCAGAGATCCCCGTCTTTGTTGTTCACACATTATGTAGATGCAGTCACACCCTATTTCATAGATTTTCTGCATTAAAAGAGCCATCATTGCTTTGCTGATAAAGTGTACAGGATCTTCTGCAGTAAGGAGACATGATAAGTCTCTATATTGTACATGCGTGCCAAACCTCCACCTTTACATTTCCAAGATGTTCTCTTGGCTTTACTCATTTTGATTTCCTCAGTCAGTTTTCTGCTTCAGGTAGCCTGTGCTCTTGTTCTTCATCGATTAAGGCCTAGCTGCAGATGCTAATACCTGGCTGGCCTTCCAATAACTGCAGGCTTGATGTACAGTCACAAAAGGAGAAGAAATGGGTCTTTCCATGCTGAGTCTATTCATTGTAAAATGTATTAATGCTTTCAACAAGACAGAAGTCGATTTCTCTGCTCGATATCATCTCCATCTACACTGGTTTTAACTGATGTTTAAGCTTTTATAAAACACTTACTCTCCTCCACAGCCTTCATCACATATACTGTAACCTCCTCCGTTTTGTACAGCCAATGGCAGGCATTATTTTTCACTATTATGTTTGGCGCAAAGTACACGCTTCAGTTTTAAGATGGAAGAAAATAACACACATCACCTCAAATGTGTTTTTACAACAACAACAGCAAGAGATTTGAAGATTTGGTGTTGTTGAAACGACATGAGAAAATGATTTAGCATTTTTGGATATTCTGGTTTGCATTGATGCGTGATTTAAACAAATTCAGATTCAACCTACAATTCTTAGATTCTAGAACGAATCTGAACAAATTAATGTTTGATTTGCAACAAAGAAATCATAACAATGCAACCAATCCCTCTAATATGACTTCGGAAGTCTATAATTAGCTCTATCCCTGAAACTTTTATCCCTAGAGTCAAAACCTTTATAACTTTATGAAAATCAACATTCAGAGCGGGTCTGAAAATAAGTTGTGTGCGAGAGAACAGAACGGGTCTAATGTTATTAGAAAATGACTAAAGTTTCCAGGGACGGTTAGTGAATGAGATGCAGCGGGCGGACGGTGGAATAACTTCACTAAACTCTTCATCTCCGTCCGTCTGCATTCCTCAGTGAATTATATTCATCCCTCAGATCATCTGCATCCTCTGCCACACTAAACGCGCCCACAGAAGGAATAATGTGACATTTTTAATGGACTTCCAAGACGAATGCAAGAGTGATGGTACAGAGACAACCAGAGCGGTTGTTGAAGATGCTAATGTTTCACGGTTATTTAAACAAAGTCAATTTCATGCAAATGTGACCACTGCTTGCCATGGCAAAATTTACAAACAGCATGCAGGGGCAGACGAAACAGTGGAGCTCTTTAGTACAGCTTGATTATTAAAGCTGCAAATATCTCGGTTATGAGTTGCGCTGCATGCGTGATGCACTCGCCTGCAATCTGCCTGCACTACAGAGTGTTTTTTGGAGAGCTACATTTTGTACTTCTTAATCTATGATGTACCTCTTCAAAACTCTCCTCTCTTAAACAAAATTGCTGTTTTTCTTAGCTGTCCTCAAAGCTATATGGTGTACACTGCACAAAAATGCAATTTCTCTCTGTATTTCTCACTGTTGCTTGTATTTAATTGTTGTGAGGTGGGAAGGTGGGAGGAGCAAGAGCCAAAGATAAGAATAATTAAATGATTATCATTTTCACATAAACAAGATTAATGGGATAATTAATGGGAAAATAGAACATGTATAGCCAATACACTATAATAATTATTTGATTATTATATTAATGTCTGAGAAAATCAAGTAACACATTCTTCATAAAACACAAAATTGGTCTTATTTATCTCAAATGGCTAGACTGAAAGAGCAGTAACACTGGAAGACCCATTTATCAACACAGCCAATTCTTTTCCAGCTAGGGTTGGGGAAATATGGTTGACTGTGTCTGAAGTGAGTTAATGCACAATGCACAGGATTGCTACAGTTATATACAAACATGAACTTCTTAAATATTCTGTACATAATACTTATTAACCTTTTTTATTATAATTCCATTTGAAATCTTCTTCATTCAATTTGAATTACAGTTCCGCATCCGTTTCCTACCTAAATTCAAATTCAGGAATTAAATTCAAGTTTAAAATTTATTCTTAACTCAGTTCAAAAAGACCCAAAATCTTGTGTCGCTCCCTTTCTTAGTGAAGCCCTTATACTCAACTACATTTATTTTGTCCTTATTGTTTGTATTATTTCACAAAATAAAACATGTTTACGTGTGTCATGATCAACCAGTGAGGAGAAGGATGGAATGAAAGAGGAAGATGGTTGGGGGTCTATATGGGGACAAGAGTGAAAGATTACAGGGCCAAGGCTTGTGAAACCATTGAATAGCAGAGTACCAGTCAGGACCCCGAGCCAGAAGATAAGAATGGGGAGAGATATAAAAATGATAGTGCAGGATAAAATAACAGACTAAAGCTAGACTTAAGCTTGCCAGGATGGAAAACTAAGTCCAACAGTATTCATTTGCATAAAGGATGGGAAAATTGCTTATTTGATCTCTCTCTGTCATGCTTGGTGTTTTTCTTTTTATGATGGGTTTTCAACAGCTCTGTGTTTGAGCTCTTAGACACGTCGTAAAATAATATCTCAGATGAACAAGAAGAAAAACTACTAATGGACATCAGAGTTATCTCACTGGCAGGGCAAATTAAATAATTTGTTGTGTATAAGAAAACTCAAGCACATCAGCACCCAGTCAATAATACAGAGACATGTGGAATTACCACTCTACAATTATTTTCATTTCTCCTTATAGCAACATATATAATGATACCAGTCAGAGAGAATGTATTGCGATTCTCCATCAGTTATTTTGATTGGATCTGCAGTGCTTGTAGCTAATACAGGAAGAGTCGAAAGGACCTGTAAAATGAAAGTCAATAAAAGTTTTTTTTTTTACAGGAACAGAATACAGAAGCGTTCCTAATGCCTGACAGACATCACTGACATGTTCCATCACACCTGTCTGTGTGACGGCCCTAAGCTGTGTAAACAGCTAAAAAGAATCCACAGGATTTTTCTAGCCAATCAGAAGACTTGGCACTTTTTGCTTGTCAGTCATTTTGAGTGTTTGGGTTTGTTGGCATCAAGTTTTTTGACATGTTTTCGGAGGGTGACATCATGGAGAGTAAGGACAGACTATTTCAGTGGTGAGGCCTGGCAGAAGTTACAAAATGGCTAACATGGTTTATAGAAATTTTACATTTTACATACATTTATGCATTTGACATACACTTTCATCTAAAGCATTTTTCATAAAAAGGTACTTTTTTAGTAGTTTGTCTGTAAATCCTAGGAATCAAAACCATGACTTTGACAGCACCAATAATATCCCTAATATCAAAAATATCACTAACATTACTGAAAGAATGTCTTTGATAACTTTAAAAGAACTGTTGTGGAACGTTAGCCAACATTCTGAATACGTTCCCTGTTAGCTAGGACCTTGCATTATACAAAACATGTAATGTGCAATTAGCCTGCAACTTGTTCTTTCTGCCATGTGAAGAATTTTGATTGAGTGTTAATAGCAATCGTATTCTGGGATTGGATATTTGTAATTGTCCTTTCCTTGCTTTGTGCACCAAAGATCTGTGAGACAGAAACAGGATGCTGGATAATTGCATCAAGCACTTTAATACAAGGTGAATGATGGAGAAAATGTGCGTTTATAAACACTATAAGAGAGCCGAATGCTGATAGACTATAATGAGCTACAGCACAAGAATACAAATTTTCTTTCATCCCATTTTATGTTCTGTGTTAATAATTTGTATTCACAGGTTCAGATGTGAGTGTATCTGGAGGCTGTTATTGCGAGTGATGTAATGGTCAAACAGAAGTGTGAAGGTTACACATGAAATGCTTCTAGTGACACAAAATACAACTGAAACAATGAGAATTTTTTTTTCCCCAAAACTTTTACCTACAACCACTTCAACACCATCCTGGTCAAAACTGAGATATAATGTAAATTAAACTTAATCTTGCAAAGAAAAAGTTATTATTTACTCACTATTTACTCACTCTCATGTTGTTTCAGCCTAATTATGAGATCAATTATGTTTTGTGTCACCAGTTTTATTTTCTGGCCATTATGCTTTTGTTATTTAAAAAGGGCAGTGTGTTTTTGCGCCATGTAAAAAAGAAATTACACTGGAAATAATATGAGGGTGGTACACTTGTGTTTTTGGGTGAATTATTCCTTTAACTTTAAAAAAATGACACACAAGATTGTAGCCTCCAATCATGGTGTGCTCTTAATACTGTGCCCTCAAGTAAAGCACCTAATTTCAGGTTGTTCCAGGGGAACTTTGCTTTTAGAAATAAAATACAGTATGTGGCTTCAGCAACAAGATAAACAACAAACAGACACTGGCAGAAACAACAGTCGTGTGCCCATGACCTCAACCTACAGTATCTTGGTCAGACAGACAGACTCAATTACAAAATAAATAAATGACAGAATGAAAATTATGCCAATAAAACAGTAACAAATATATTGACTAATTATAATATATAAATAGATAGACAGCCAGCCAGACAGACAAACTTCTAAAGACCTTTGTGATGTCTATTTAAAGTTTTTCCAGCTACAGTAACAGTGTACTTGAATTATCTCTATTCATCATCTACATCAACAATAAAGAATTAAATTTTATATTCCAAATCTATTGACAACCCTAAAGATGATACATTTTAAACTACTCTCTCTGGGATATCACATTCCCATATCTATTCCGATCTCTATTCCCAAGTGGAAAGTCTAGGCATGTAATTGATAATTCATCTGTTGTTGACTGCTGACTGGTATCATGGTAATGGTTTGCAGAGCTCCTTAAGATGTCTAAATGGACTCCAGCCATATAAATCTCAATGTTTCAGGCTGCATCATTCAGAGAAGCTGACAGCAGACTCTCAGGGGCCTCCCACAGTGGGATTTTAGACACCATCTCAGATTTATTCCCATACCGCACTCAATCAGTCAAGCCAAATTAAATGGCTTCTATTTGTATTCCGTCACAGACATCAGGATCTCTTATTGTGCCTTATGGAAATTGCTGGTGTTAAAGTGCTGTGCTGATTGTTACCTAAAACAATGAAAAGGAAGTAGCCGATACATACTCATTTCTCCCACAGACTGTCAATAAACTCTAGAGAGAAATAATAGCAAATCTTTCATCTATGGAAAAAACAGATTATTCAAACTTTTTTCCTGGAATTATGAATTCTTACATAGCAGCAATCATATCACTTATATTGAGGAAGACACATTTCTAGCCACTCTAAAAGAGGAAATTGCTTAGTAAGTGCCAGTAATAAATTTCAAAGGTACAAGGTACTTAAAATTCTACAAATAGCACTAAATTGTTGAAAAGCTGCAAGAACAGATGGTCACTTGGGTATTTGGAGGATCATTAACCTTGACAAAGAGCAGCAGAGCATTAATGTCACTTCTTTTGTGCAAGTGCCAAGGGTTTCAAGGCCCGTCTTCTACAAGACGAATGTAGCATTTTTGCTAGCACAGAGAGCGAGAGTGCAGTCTAGCAAGGTCTGACAGCAGTCAACGGCAAAAAAAATCTTTGCATTTGTGTTCATCACATAATATCATAAACATGAAATATTCAGAACCTTTTTGTTTTAGCTAAAGCAGGACATATAAAGCTACATTTGTTCTGATTCATGTTGATTCATTTTAAAGCGACTGTAACTTTTAATGACATGTGCTGTTGTTCTCAGAAATTTTTTCAACTAAAACTATGTGATTAATGAGTGACAGAACTGTCCAAGTTTCTAAGCTGCCACTGAATAATAATGAGATGGGCTGGGACAGATTTGCGCTCATTTAACATTTAATACTGTGGAAATTTGACAGAGAAACAGGCTCGTGATTTAAATTAGCCATAAAGTTTATTTTCTTTTTATGCTTAAGTTTGTGCTAATATTTATTTTCAGATGACTGATTCATGCTAGGCTATTAAGCTAAGAGCAGGTTCTCTCTATTCTTGTCAACATTGTTGTTTGATTAATATTTCCTGACAATTTAAAATGTATGTGTAATTTAATTTCTCACTTCAATCAAAGTTATTAAAACAGCCTAAAGTTGATCCAGGGTTTTTCCAAGCTCTAAAAAAGCACGTGCATTAAGATTTAAAGCTACAATCCATGTTATGCATCTCTGCCAGCACCCTTGTTTGGCAGCATCATAAAATTACAGGTTACTTTACGTACTTCTCATTGTATATATTGCAGTCAAATGAAGGCAAACTGTCTTTTTCTGGGAAATGTGACCTCAGAGCTCAAATTTTAAATCATTATTATAAGCTTACCATTGTGAATCAGGTTAAGGTAAAAAGACAGTTTTGAACAATGATCTGGTATGTACTTGCTCAACAACAGGTTTTGTTCTTTTTTTAACAACATCAAAAAAAATTACAGGATTGCATCTTTAAGGAATGGGAAAATCATCCCACACAATTGGGCCCTTGACCTAAAATGAGTCTGACACCTCTGATATAAGGCCTCTATTGTAACACTTTGCAAGTAACTTCAGTGTATGTTGAAACTAAATTACATTTTTTCTTCTGCAATGTGGTTTTTAACCTTTACCTATTTGCTAACATGAGAGGAGCCAAAATGGAGTCGAGAAAGAACGGCCGAGTTAGGACCTGGTCACAAGACCCTGTTTCTGTCGAGAGCCATAGAGCAGAAGAGCAGAAAATCAATGGCTAAAAAACATCCATTTTTGACTAAACCCAGCTTGAATGCTCCTCTCACAGCGTGGGGGATCGTTGCTTCATCTGTGTTGTAGTTATCAGGGTTTGTGAGATAAAAAAAAAGCTAGAGATTAGATCTTCTCACGGTCAAATGAATTACGGCCGCACGGTTGCTGAGTCCGGATATTACCAGAATGCCCCTGTTTGACAGAAGAGCATGCAGAACCCAAAGCCCTCACAGACCCTGCTTCTGTTTACGCCCGGAAAAGCCTTTATAGAAAATCTCAATATACTCACTGTGGAAAAAGCGCATGCTGCATGTGAGACCTGCTGAGACTTTAGGTAGCTACTGTATCCCAACGTGGGTGAAGATCCCTTGGAGGGGATCCAAAGACAGTGGAGATGAAACAAACAGAATAAACAAACACAGCTTTGTTTAAGGAAGGACTTGAAACTGAGGTGAGCTTTCAAACACCTACAGTAAAAACATGCTGTTAATTGTTAGTCCTCCAGAAGTCCTGTTAGCTCCTCAGAAGTCCTCCAGTCTCTAATCTATTTATCTTTTGTATCTCTTTGAATTTTAATTCAAGCTAATGTATAATGAATCAGGGCCTGTTTGGAGGCATCTGCACCCAGACAAATTAAAATAAATGCGCAAGGTGGAGATCTTTCCTCATTTAATAATTTATAAATCACATGATCACAAAGAGAAATAGTCTGAAATTTTGTTTCACCCCAAAATCCCGTAACCGCGCCAATTAGAACCACCGTCTGCCACATCACATCCTTACTTAAGGTGACAGGAAGAGAATTTGCATCTGTTTAAGACAATCAATATGCAGGGTCAGGATAATGTGACATACTGAGCCAATGTAAAGCAAGACGATTTTAATCACTCAAACAAACACTCGCCGTGTGATCTTATTTGAGTATGAGCCAAATTACTCTTCAATTTATTTCCAACAAGCTCCCTGTGTCATTTGGGAGTGGTACCATAGTCAGACGGACTAATCTCTCAGGTTGGCATGTTTGGAGGGAAGCAGATTTGTAAAAGGTTCAACAAATGTCAAGATAAACATCAGAAGAACGAGACCAAAAGATACTGCTACAAATTTTAAAACCGGAAATTTGAACTGGAATAAACCTTCAGCCTGCTTCCTGCTAGAATACGAAATAACAATAAACAGCCATCGATCATCACATTGGCTTCATTCCGAACCCTGCCAACAGGTTTCCCAGAGGGAATCTCATCTCTTATTATGCAGATGTGTCAGACCAGATCATCCAATGGGATTGGATGACATCAGGTGATGTGCCAGTCAGAAATAAATCCTTGTTCCTCCCATGTATAGGGTCTAAACAGAATTCTTCTCTCAATAAACTCAAGAGCTTTCAATTTGTTTGTAAAGGAACTTCAAATTTGTCAGTGCTAATTGCACTTTTGACACATTCTTCAGGGTAATTTGATAAAGAAAACAAGAATAACAACACATTAAAAGGTGTAACAATAAATCTCAGCTCAGTCTGCATAAATCAGTATAATGGAAACAAACACAATTGAGCTGAGAAAACCCTCTAAAGACCCTGATCATGTATTGTAAGTACAACCTATGCTTTAAATTCAATGCAAGTCACACAGATAAAACAGTGTGTGCATGTGTCAGCTAACTACACACATTAGAAAGGGCAATAAAACATTACACATTACAGATACTCCACTGAAAAAAACTGCGTCCTGGATAATAGCCACAAAACAGTTTTAGCACAGATTAATAGTGTACAACCCTAAACACAGTTTATAGATTAGAGAGATTTTCACAGATTAAATGGCGCAAAACAAACAGAAAACAGATGGTGAAGGCGGGAGAGTTCGGCGGGGTGCTCTGCATTACGGTGCAGAAAATCCTGTTGTTTGGAATAACGTTCTCGCTTTGCAAACATTTAACAGACGCCAACTGAGAATAAGACTCATCAAACCCAAGGTGCCCGTGCGCAATAATGAACATTTGCCGGTCTACAGTCACAAAGCAAAGCGCACAGAACTAATGTGTGGAGTCATGTTGTGGCAGGAAAACTGAGGATTATTCCAACAGCTGGCAATGCTGGTGGACCAGGTGTGTTCAGCTAGTTCAAATTTGCTCAGACATACTTTCATTGCCAAGAATCTTGCTATCTGCAGGTGACTAATTAAAAACATAGCTAGTCGGGTAGACAAGGCCAAAACGTTGGAAGGTGTGTTCAAAACTGGTGGTGAGACTCACGTGACCAGACACAACAAATAAGCATTTGCACCCAAATAAAAATATATAAAGAATATAGAAAAGGACGAGGCTTTGTTTGTTCTCAAATGAAAAGAAAGAAAATTAAATCCCTCTACAGTCCACTGCTGTGTCAGATACATATCAGTGTTATTGATTTATCATCATCTTTATATTTACAGCAGTTTGATCCATATTAGACTGTGAAGATCAGCTTCTAATTTGAATTAATTTTAACTGACCTTTGGTAAGTGATAATTAAGAGGCTAAACATGTTCATTATTGTAATGTGTGTGGGATTTTAATGACTTGTGTGACATCATATTACTGGTGGGTCAGCTGATCTAGTTTTAGTTGTGCTGTTTACACTGTCTTTAATCAATCTGCATAAATGGTATTGCTAATCCATTTCCTGTTTACTGCTAATTATTATACAATGCAAAACCTTTTATCAAACCTATGAATTACGTTTTGTAACATAAAGACTTTGTATTTTATGAAATGCATGAACTAAATTACTGCTTCCTAAAATAGGATCAAAAGATCCTCATTAGATTATTCACCAGAAAAGAGTGTGAAAATCATCTGTGAGGTTTTTTTGCATGTAACAATAAGACATAATTATCTTCATCAATATAATTATCCCGTGCTTCCTCAATGCTGGTGGCCTGCTGTACCCCAGTATTACTGCTAGACTTCCCCAGCTGGGAGAAAAATGGCCGTGTGGAAAGAAGTATTGTTAAAAGACAACAAAGAATTTGAACAGAGAGAATCATTTCTGGTAGTACAGCACCAGTTAAAGTGAATGCAAAAGAGTGATGCTCATTTTGATTTGAGGTGCAAGAAAATCGACACGTACATCAGCAACTTTCATGCTTTTTTTAATAATTTAGGTTTAGATTCAGTTGAAGTGCTAGATGTACAATGCAGAAAAAAATACAAAGAATATTGTGTTGTAATGACAGCTGAACAGATCATGGTCAGATATTAGGATATTATAGTAGCACTCAAAAACTTAGGATACTGTCATGCAACTGTCCTCGATATTTTAAGGTGAACACTTAGAGGCTGAACGGAGTTGTGCTAACCAGCCTCAACTCCATTGGTTTGCAATGAAAAATACACCTTTAAAAAGGTATAGCAGGTTTTTTAACATATACTGACTTGAAGGGCGCTTGTATTCAAAGTGCCTGACTTGTGTCTTGTCCTATAAATGCAGAAGACAGATCCCTGGCAGTAAAAAGAGTGAATTTCCACAGTTATTATTGTTACTATAAGATTCTTCATTATGAATAGTCCACAGGACATCGCTGAGATGTTTTCCATGGTACAGGTCTCATAAAACAAAGATCTGACATTGCGATAATAACTTACTTATGGCAGGTTGAGTTTAATATTCTAATTCTTGTAAATGTTTATTTGAAGAACCACTAGGCCATGGCTTCCCATAAGCAATGAATTGAAATGTTTGAGTGTGTGTGTGTGTGTATCTCAACAAAATATGCAGCCACTTTTTCTTCTTCCTGCTGTGCTCTAGGATTCATAAATCAGTGCAGTGACATGAAACTGCACTTTTATTCCTCTTCTTATGGCTGTCATCATTACCATTCTAAGCTAAGTCACACGACTCCCACTCCTACATCGTTTATCACCCGTCTGCTTTTCTCTCTATGGCTTTTTGTCTCTATCTCTTCCTCTACCTCCTTTTCCTCCACAGGAAGTTGTCATACTTAGAATCTGCCTATGCAAAGTCTTAAAGGGACAGTGCACCTATAATTTCAGTTGTCATTTACTCACCTTCATGTTGTTGCATGTGACCTTCTTTCCTGGGAAAATTTAAAAAACTAAATTTGTCTATGAAATAACAATGGGGATTGAGGCTGCAAAATTCAGACCTTTTTTATTACACTTTTATGATGGGCAATTTATCATTTTATGAAGTATCATAAAAGTGGCCTAAACGGCTATATTTCAGGTCTTCTGCAGATATACAAAAGTTCAGAGTGGAACAGACTGAAATTTAAGTAATTTATTTACTGACAATCTTAAATAAACCTGCTGTGGCTGGATGATTAAGTACAGAGTTGAACTTAAATACAAGTGTGATTTGTACATTTATCATTAAGACAGATTTTGTGAACTGCATTAACTAATTTATTGAAATGACCAAACATGTTCACTAATAGTTTGGCTGGAGTTGCTAGGTTACATACCAAGATCAAGTGTCAGTGAATAAAAGGATGAGTAAATACTGACAGGATTTTTGTGTACTATTTCTTTGAATGTGTTAGTCACAACTTCAATATATCTTCAAGCACCCACTTCTACTGTGAGATCCACATAGACACCTTTTAAAGTAAAAGCAATTCATGTTTTTCCTGGCCATATATTTTAGTGCCATGAAAACAACATCTGCATTTATTTAAAGCTGCAGCAGATAAGAAAATAATAGTCTTTATTAGTACACGGTCCTTAATAACAGCGGAGATGTTGAAGGTACACTTAAAGATTTTCCACACTTACACATAATTACTCTGATAATAGCAGCACAGCATCTTTGATGCTTCCAGAGGGCCTTTCAATCACAGGGAACATTGGGCTAAAAAAAAGTCATTTTTTAGGTATGAATCATTTCAGCTCAATGTCTCACTTTTCTGCCAGATCTGACTACCGGTTTCACTGTGCCCATGACGGACCCCAGAGATGGAACACAACAATCGGCCCTTAGAGAATTCGCCAGCTAGCACTCCACCTCACTCGTTAATTACTTAATTAAACTAATGAGTTGGCGAGAAGTGAAAAAGCTTCGAAACAGAGTGTCATCTCAACACTGGGAGTATGTATCTCCCGACTACCTAATCTCTGTGGACCACTCCGATCATTAGAAAGACAAAAAAGACCAGGACTCGTCAGACAGACGCGCTCTAAACGATTCTGCATGTGCCAAAACAAAGGAGAGGCGAGAAATAATTTGTGCACAATCGTTAAATTCATTTATTACCGTGTTTTTGTGAAGCAGGTTCACTCTGGGTTCTGTTTACTCTAACTGTGACTAATCCCCATTTGCTGGTGTGCTGGAAAAGCATCAAGGCTTTACTTCAACTACATACATGCAAAGACAATAAAACACTCAACTGCTTTCTAATGTGAACGTTTACATCTTCATGGAACATGCTATAGAAGATGGAGTCACATGGTACTTATGTTAAAATTTTGGTTAAGCATACTGATTTTGTGTAGTTAGTTGCAGTTAGTTGACTTTGTAACACAGTAAATAAACTTAATATACAGTAATAGGTATGTAAATAATAAAAGGATTTTCAAGTAATGCGACCGAGTGGTCTTTGATGTGTACCTGAGGTGACAACAGGGCAGAACACTGTCAAAATATTATACCAAGGATTAAGCAGAAGGTAGCATTTTGAAACTAGAAACACACTTTAATTTGTCAAACTGTTCCCATACACTGTACACCAGACCAAAAGAACTCCTCAGGAGAAGACAGTTGTTTCTTTTCCTGTGGCTGTGATAAGGGAATTTTAAAAACTGCAGTTTTCCATCCTGTAAAAGTAATATTTCACCTAAAAATGAGATTTTTTACGCCTGTGTCACATGGACCCTGTATGTTTTTATATAGTTCTATAAAGGCTTCCCTTGCCATAGCTCTCAAACCTTGTTTTGAAGTTGCACATGCTCGAACATGCTGCATTGATATTGGTCACATAAGAAACCAACAGTGTTTGACATTAATGACATCACTCTCTGGGGTGACACATCAAAAGACAACATCTTACAACACAAGTCTGAATGAGATTTGTGAGCTGTGTCAGAAGAGAAGATTATCAGTGAATAATGACTTAAAATTCAGTCTGTTTCCCACGCAAAACCATCATACGACTTAAAAAAAAATCTAAGTATTGTACACTAGTCGTGAAAACAATAGATAAACTACAATAAACATTTTTGCTGCTTTTCTGTGCTTGGCAGTGTACTGTAAATCACTACTTTCATTGTTTAAAGATAGGCTCTAAAATTTTGTCAAACATCAAATTATAAAGGAGTGTTTCTTATAGAGCATTAGACAGAGCAAAGATTGTGGGTTCGATTCCCAGGCAACACACATACTGAGGAAAACATACAAATGTGTTCCTTGAATGCACTGCAAGGATAAGTGTCTGCCAAATACATAACAGGTGGCCATAATGGTGACAAATATCATTTTTGAGTGAATGTTTTTGCAAGGTTTCTTGGTTTTCAGAGTTGTGCCTCCTTCATTAGTTGCTCTGATGCCACTTAAAGGGAATGTAATTCGGGTCTCCCAGAGAAGGCAAACGAGCAGAATAAAGCTCCACCCTCTGGCCTGGCAGTACATGTCATTAATAATGGGAATGATTATACATCCCCCGGGGGCCGCAGCCCACACGCACACATATGCAGACGTCCATGCGGACCCCCTGCGGCTGCTTAACGAGCACCTCGCTCTCTGCCTCATCACACCACCATTAGTCGGCCCCTGGCCTCAACACATGCAAAGAAGGATTTATAAAGAGAAAGATACGAAAATAAACATTTCTGAGCTGACTGCGAAAAACTTTCACTTTCCTCACTCCCTTATTTATAGCGGTTATATATAGCAGACCACAGGCACTGATGATCAAACAAGCCAACAAAATATATTTACTTGAGGGTCAAGATGACAGAGTTTACTTGACTAGAGTCTCTAGTGTAAGTAGCGTCTTTGTCACACTGGGTTACCTCCAAAATACAGAAAATTGTGAAAATTAGCGAAAATTGCAAATGCGCTAATAATGGCATCAAAGTAAATTACTGGCTCATTTTGAAAGATATTCTCCAAAATCATTTATTTCAGCCTGCCTGCAGGATTTTCAGGCTAATCCGATTTCCATCAGGAAAGAAGAAATTAATTTTTTTCATATTTTAAGCATGACCTTCGATCTTTCAGCATGTTAATCAAAACAGCCCTCACAAAAAGCTAATTTGTTTATATCAAAAACAACAGAAATAATTAAATACATTTTTGTGATAAGATACATTTATACAACAAATATACAATTTATAGACCTTAATCACACAGTGTTTGATAAACTTATAAATGCTTATAGAACAAATAAAACAACCTCCGCTATCAACATTGTTATTGTGGATTTTTAACATGACTTTAAACATGCAAGGGGCAGGTCATGGGAAGAACCAATGTTAATGAAAGACGTTTCAATTTAATGTTCTTTCTGTTTACTATAAACTCAAAAAGCACAGACTCTCTTATGTTTTCCTTCTATTTTGTTAACCTGGTGACCAAATGGCCAAACTCTGTTTCTTCATACAATTCTCTAAGAGGGAAACTTACAATCATTTCACTATTTACAACCTCAGATACGGGTGAACAATAACATGGAAGATGACGGAAACTAAGGCTGATACATCAAAAGGCAGACAGGGGTTTGTTGACTCACTATTGAAGTCAGAAAACATTGACACGTTGGCTGTGTCTGAAATCTAAGCAATGTTGCCTTCTCATGCAGTATGCAGAGGTAGGACAACAACAACACACGTCTGATTTCGTTTTGAGACGTATGCTATTTATCGAGATACCTTTATCTGGTTGTATTTTGAAGGCAGCACAGATGTATTCATAGCCACCTATGATATTCCACAATCCTGTGCGTGCAATGCAGAAGTTGGTTGAAAGAATGAATGTTGTGTGATGGAGCAGTTCAAAGTAGTATATACTTTTCCTTTTACTTCTTTTAACTGACTCCATTTTCACTGAGAAACAAGCATTGTAGTCATTAAATATTTAGTTGGTTATCTCTAAAGCTCACTTAAATTTGTCCTAGATCATTACACATGGCATTACAATGCGCGTCTGAAACCAGTTACCTTATAAAGTACCTTCACACAAAAATGCTGTTTATTTAGAGTGCTGCAAGACAGCTGCTTTGGGTTTCAGACACAGCCATTGCTTGTGAAGTAGGTCTTTTCATATATTAATCATTTTATTTACGAAATTATAAGCACACATTTCTTAGTTCAATTAAAAGGATGATGTAATACTAATTCCATCACATTAGGACCGGAAAAGAAAGTATATTTCTAAAACAAACAGTGGAATTGCTCTGGGTTTCATAAGTCACCTTGTAACTTTGATAACCCCACAGCAGACTGAGCAAGACAGCTATGGCACATGTTGACAATACCAAGAGAGAAAAAACAGGCACCAAACATAAAAACCCAACAGTTCCTCAGCTTAACACTTTGCATTTTTATCTTTGTTTTTTCCCCTCCATTTTCCTGGCCTGGGGCATTGTTTAAAATCACACTTGAAAACGCTGTAGGCTTTTACACCCCTGCACCCAGAGCAACTAGAGACGCAGAAAAGGGGGCGGCTGCGAACGCGCCTATAATACCAAGGGAGGCCCACTAATGCATCATATAAATAATATGAATAATGGAATATGATAAAAGCCTCAGTCAGGCAAGCAGTACAGCAGTAGTCTTCCTAGTGCCTGCTGCATATTTATTCCATCCTCATACCGAGACACACACGCAGCCGCCCAAGGACTAAAGAGATGTTTCATTTGGATGAATGTTCATCATCTAACACATTCTCCACCTCCCTCTCTCTGCTGAGGCCTGCAGACAGCCACGTGGGTGTGGTTTCTCCAGAGGAAATAGAAAAAGAAGAAGAGAAAAATTAACGTCTGTTTGTTCATTTTTTTCATTCCGGTACTGCGACAACTACCAATGACGGATGGCGTTCAGCTCCTCTGTGCCAGCTTTCGTATGGTAGCTTCTGTCCCCGCATTAACATAGTACATTTTAATCAAGCTAATTACAGTGAATAATATGGAGATTTTATTATACATTCAGCCATTACATCATATTTCTCAAAGTCTGAGCAGCAAAGCTCTTTAATATACCTGCAAGTAACCATGTGCTATTGCTTTAGGTAATAAACCTTAGTGCTACACCCCCCGGGTTCCTTCATTGCTTATATATAGACTCGTACCAGACAGAGCTGTTTCTCAACCTGTATCCATTTGTACTCTATGGACACAGGTAGCCCAAATACCCAGTCCACACAAACAGACCATAATAGTTGCAAAAAGACCCTTTCTGGTATCAAAATCATGCGTAGGTGTGCTTAAAGTTATTTTCTAAATTGCATCTCTGGTGTCCATCATCTGTCACCTCTTTCTAGATGTTGAACTCAACAAACACATTTGACAAGTTACATGCAGTACAGTTTAAACTTCAAATGCCTCCAGCTAGACAGTTTTTATTGCATCACAGGGATCCTGCATTTGAAAGACGAGGTCTTAAATAGCAAGTCTCTCCTACACTTTTTCACATTATACTCTTTTAATTTTTTATAGATTGAAACTGTAGTTGCACATTCATAATTAATCTTGTGGACCCGCAGAGTCCCAGCTAACAATTTTAGATTGTAACAACATTTTCATTAAATTACAAAAACATTAAAAATGTTATTTTGAAAGTTGTAGGAATGAGTCAGAATGATTTTCTGTCTTAAATCACCACAAAGCCAGAAATTCTGTTGACAGAGCTTGTTTTGAACCCACAGCAAGCATCACACAAGACATCTTTAAAAATCAACTCCAAAGTTGAGAAAACAGAAAGAAAACAGCTGAGAAGAAGAGAGAAGCTCTCCAGCCAGCTAGAAGACCAAAGGACCCACCACGAAGAAGGCCATGCCATTGATTCCCAAGAAACAAAGCACAGATGTAGATGTTGACAAAGACTGTCACTCCTGTATCAGTCACTGTCAACTCAAAGATCACCTAGAGCGCAAAACGTGGATTGACATTTACCCGAAGGAGACTCTGTAGTAGTTTCAGTGTCTGTGCCTGCATGGTTACCCAAGTGCATGCTGGGATATGCCAGTTTGAGTGTTTGTTTGTGCTTATGATTGACTGTGTGAGTTGTAGCATGCCAGCAGAGGGCTGTAGGACTCCAGAACATGACTGCAACACTACATTAAGCCCAGACTCAGTGCTCAGGTTCAAATATTTCTTCTCTAAACAAGATTGTATCTGGGTCATGGTTTTTCTGTGCTGTTTGTGTGGCTACATCTGTGCTATATTCACCTAGGATATATATAGTGAAGAAGCCTTCTTTAATCTGTCTAGAAATACATGGATGCTTCACAGGGAAACCAC
>JAZGTK010005697.1:0-21957 GCA_036877625.1 Ambastaia sidthimunki
TTTCTGTTTGGTTCACATTGACCTCACATTGGCACCTAACAGATCCAGGCACCATGTGGATGTTCTCAGTTCTTGGAAACCAAGACTCAACGCTTCATGAGAGGTTATATATTTATTAAGGTTCAGGAGGTTATGTAAGAGCACAGAACGATGGATTAGCTCCAGAGGAGAACCATCACAGCTCGGCACCTGGGATCAACACATTCCTCAGACCGGAGCTGTCCACAGCTGAGTTTTCTGGAAAGGATGGAGGATTTTTATATTCCTTTGAGAACTTATGTTCGGATCATGAGTTCTGATAAAGAGTTTTCTTGTAAACTGTTTCACTCCAAAGCTTTTCAGCAGTGTTTTCAAACACTGGAGAAGAAATCTGTCTTCAAAGATCGCTGTGGTTGAAACACATAGTTTTAGCACCTAGTTCCACATTTGGCAGACAAACACCATCCAACTGTTTTCTTTGGATGCTTAGATTGCTGTTTGGAACTACTTAAGCATTTGATGAAGGGAGGAGAATGATTTTTACTGTAAGAATCTGTTTGGAAATCTATTTGTTTTCTCTATTATATGTTGATTGGTTTCAAGGTTTCAAATTAAAAACATACAGCTGTTTGTTCCATGAATTAGGAGTGGATAACTGACCTTAGAATGTGTTTACATTTATTCATTTGGCAGATGCCTTTATTAAAAATGACTTACAGTGAATTTAAGGTATACATTTTTATCAGTACTTGCGTTCCCTGGGATCAAACCCACAACCTTTGCGCTGTTAACGCAATGCTCTACCAGTTGAGCTACAGGAACAGTTTGTTCTGTGAGGTCCACTTTAAAGGGTTTGAGAAATGCCATTGTTTTACAAGCCAATTTAGGCAATTGAAAAAAAATCCTTTAAAAGAAAGAAATTTAATATCTCACTTGAAGA
Organism: Ambastaia sidthimunki; assembly: GCA_036877625.1. Lineage (NCBI taxonomy): Eukaryota > Metazoa > Chordata > Actinopteri > Cypriniformes > Botiidae > Ambastaia > Ambastaia sidthimunki. Next base: position 920 of record JAZGTK010005697.1, read on the forward strand.
CCCTTCATTCCTTTGAAGTCATTTTCTTTGATCTCTGAAATCTTGTTGTTCTGCAAATCTAGCAGAATTGTATCCAGTGGGATTTTTTCTGGAACATTCTTCAGACCTGATAGACACAAAACCACAACAATAATGACACTGAGGAAATTCAAAGCCACAGAGTGAACAACAGGAAATCAGCTATTTAAGCTCAGATCAATTGCGTGCATATGTATTATTCAGATCAGCATAACATACCTCCTACAACAGCATTTTTTTAAAGAGTGTAAATTCTTTACTAAATCTAGTGGCAGCATTCTTATAAAACATTTAAAAGGCAGAAAGAATGTGAGCACTGGATTGGTCTTGGTTTGGAAAAGCTTCAGCCATCACTGTACAGACAAAATAGTTTGTAGAAAAGTTTTAAAATGAACTTTTGTGTGCTAGCACTCTAAAAAAAAGAAAGCGTTTGTAAAGAAGTCTGTAAACAGAGGCTAAAGTGTGTTTCACATTGCACACATAAGCGGGACATGAGTTACAGGGATCATAGAAAACCATAATCAGGGTTAATCAGACAGAATGCCAATCACAGTCTTTCAGGGATGCACAACTGAATTTTCCCATGAATTATATTATGATTACTCAAAGGAGATTCACAGGGATCCGGCGGAATAGTTAGACCTGGGTCTAATTAATTGGGGCCTAAATAATTAATTTAGACTTTAACTCTAAACTGCACTTTTAGTAGTTCAGTTCTCTTGATTTAGTCAAATGAACTGAACAGAAAGTGTTATAAGACACTAAACTGACTAAATTTATTTAGTTTATACAAATGCACTGTATGGAAAGTGTTGCTTTTGCTTTTGTCACAACATTTTTACAGTAATTTGTCATCAAATATGGCTGTGCAACATGTCATTGGTTTATGGTGGTTCACGTTCTGGGCCATTCTTGTGTCTCATAAACAGCTCTGAATGTTCATGGAGTTAGTCAGACCTGCTCCAGGGCCAGATATCGTACAGCTTTTCTTCAACAGACTATAAAAACAGTGAAAAGTCAATCGTAAAAGCTGACACAAGATTTCCACACGATTTTGACGACATTGGACAGCAGTATGACAAAAATAATCATGCTGCAGACCAGGTGGATAAAATATACATCCACCAAAAAATATTTGGACATTTAAGCCACATTTTAAAATGCATGATTGTCTTTGCTTAAGTGGCCTATATTTTAAAGAGGTAGAAAACAAACACACCTTTCAAGCAAACCATTTTTCAAAAAGACATTTCGCTACCTTAGAATTATATGGTTCTATCTGAGATTTTTGACAAAATTAAGTTATAGACATATTCTTACTCTAAAATAACTTATTGATACTATGAAAGGTGTTTTATTTAAAAAAAATGGATTTTGGTGTTTAAAAACGTTCAGTTTTGGTATTTACAATGCAATGCAATGCAATGCAAAAACTTTAAACATCAATATCTCAAAACTGGTCAAAACCTCATAATTCCAAGGTAGCGATTTGTCGACATGACAAAACAAAAGAATAGATTCAAAATTTAGTATTTGGACATATTCTGGTTCCTAACCTGTTATGCTAACAGACACCTGTGAGTACTTGAGGGGAACTGACTTCATTCACTAAAAATCACCTTGACACCAGATGGAAAAATTGCAAAAGTGGTTTAGAAAAGTGAAGGCTGTTCTAAGAAAACTCTTTCATCATTGACACTTTGATGTTTTCCACATTTTGAAATGTCACTCAAGTGTCCAAATACTTTTTAGTACCGCTGTATATCACACTCTGTATAGCACGAATGAGTCCGAATTAACTGAGAAAAATAATACAATGACAAAAGTAAATACGTCTTCTTTATCAACCTTAAAAGCTTTTAAGGACGAGTTTCACAATAACATTTCTTGTCTTTAAGGCGTTTTCTCTCCAGCCTCCCTGAATGTGTATAAACAGTTTAAGAATTTGTCCCTGTTAATTATATAACCACAAAAAGGCAAAAGTACACAGAACGAACAGCCAGATGTATCATTTCTGGTAAAAGATGTTTCTATTGTTTCGCTCTGGTTAGTTTAATTTTCCTGTGGCTACATCTTTTAATCAAAATAAATTAAATTCAGCTTGAGTGTTTAATATGTGTGTTATATTATCAATATTCATAAAAATACACCGAAAAAAAACAATTCTAAAAATAAAAACTTGATCGATTTGTTATGATTTGTTATTTTTGTTTTGTCTGAAGGTTTTTTAAATTTCGTTTTTTCTGAATTTTAATATTTGATGGTGTAAATTACAGAATTAAGCTTCAGAATAGATCTATATTCAGAAGATTTTGATTATAGTACATGAGTCAAACTTCTATGAAACGTTCAGTCTCTTGCTTCTCTAAGCTGTGGTCATTACCTAACACTCATAAACAAATATTTAAAGTCTCAGTGTCACACTTCTGGTAATTCTAACAATTAAACAAGAAAATACTTAGTTGATGCTCAATATCTGGTGTTACCTTACAGCCATAATTGGCAACAGACAAAACTTAATCAAACTTTCCTTGTCAGACAAACTTATTTTGCCCATTACTTGTTTCTGGTGTTTTTCCAAACACTTTTCCTGCTCAGCTGCAGAGCCGTATAAACTGGGTCACATATTTCACTGGAAAGAGGTGAAAGTAGATGGAGAAAAGGCCTGTCGGAACACACCTATCCCCCTCCTCCACCCATTCTTTTACAGGTCCATTTCAAGTCAACATGTGGAGCAGATGAGTGCTGGATGCCAGAGAGACTGACAGCAGGAACAGACTATGTATCTATTTTTTTTCTCTTGCTCTCCTTCCCTCTCCTTGACTTCAACTCTTTCAATCTTTGCTTTATTTCCCACTGTAAAACTCCTACAAATCTCCTTTTCCGGCTTTCTCTCCTGGGGATGATTGTGGAATGTAATAAAAAAAAAGCTCTTGAAAATTTTGTCTTCATTTGTTGTATTTCTTTCCAAACACACTTGCACCCATCAGATCTCCTGAGTAATTTCCTGGAAGAAACAGCTTGCTAACTAAGACAACGTGTAATGCGGGATGAGGAATGCTGGGATATGATGTCCATTGTTCATGAAGACTGACTGCAATTGTAAAAAAATGTTACCTTTAACTTTCAAAACATATTTTAAACATGTTTTACCCTCTAAATGTTTTTATTTAAATTCTATATAAATATATAAAATAATATATATATACATATATATGTATATATAGAAAAGAAATGGGGGGGACACGTTGGGTCTATCAGAACCTGCTACTTACATGATTTTCAGACTACTAAAACACAAGGGTTTTGTTTTACAACATTGTCTTACATGTCTTAGAACCCTAACTAACAAAACAATAACTTAGAACCCTAACTAACAAAACAATAACTTAGAACCCTAACTAACTCAAGCTAACCTTTGTAGCTATATGAAACTGTTTGAAGTTCAGAGTGATCGTGGGGAGAGGACAGATTTACAGGAAGAGAAGCCTTATAAAAGTGAATCCAGGCTATGACTTTGCAAACACTTTTGTACACACACATACGCCTGGGGATTCAATTAGGAAAATGAGCCAGTCGTCTGGTGGTCAATGCCTACTCAACCACGGAAGTGAGTGCAGTTAACAGCAGGCCAGTACATTTAAAGCGGTTTTGAAACATTAGAAATGACATTAGAAATTCAATGGTGACTCAACAATGGGCAGATCAAACCAGAGAAAGTGTTTGTTCATGACCCTTTGGACACCCTGCACTATCTTATGAGAATTTTCACCATAGAGAAATTGACAGCAGGTGTACAAATAAACCTAGAGAAAATGTAAAAAACTGAGTAAACTATAAATGTAACAAAACAGCAAATATTGTATCTAGTTGTCACAAATTTACTTTGAAAGTTGCCTTCCATGTGTCATCCTCTAAAATTCAATGCTAGCATTTGAGATTCACCATGCTGTCCATAATCCATCCTAAAATGATAATATTAACCTTTTAAAGGAACACACACACAAAAATGTTTCTGTTTCTTACACAAACTGTTCACAAATCTTTAAAAGACTAATAATTTAGCACATGAGAATAGCAAATACTTTTATGATCTTTGTTTATCATTTTGAATGACAGAAACTGTCACTGTTCTTTTGCACTTTTATGTTTTTAGGGTTAGCAAATGACAGAATATTCACATTTGGGTGCGCTATCCCTTAAAAAAATGATACTGGTCCATACACCAACAAGCAACAGTCTAGTTTAATTTATTGTCCAGTAGCAGTTTACCTAGATCAGAACATTGAGACACTCGCAGGTGACACTGGCATCGGAAGGGACAGAAAGGTCCATCGGGTTGCTCAGGTGCCTCGGGTAGCACAGGTACCTCATAAACTTTGGTAATGGTTGGTTTACGAGTCACGGGCAGGTCTGGAAAATCTCCTGAAGCCGGCTCATCCTCCACCATGAAGTCTAGAAAGCCGGACTGACGGAAGGGTAGAGCCCAGCATACAGACACCAGAAGCAGGGAGAGACAGGCCGATCTCATATTGCTGATGAAGGCCTGGGGCACAAAGGGGAGAAGATGGGGTTAAAGGTCAGAGGTCATACAGTGAGTGATGTCTTATGGTCTCTGGAGGTATTGGAGCACGGGAGGGGAAAGGTCAGAGGTTAAATGTCAAACCGCAGATGCAGGGTGAACAATGTAGGTGCAAACTAGTTTAAGAGCACAGGTCATGAGTGAAAGGTTAGTGTATTCGATTTTAAGGGTCTCAGGTTCCTGTATTTGTGGTTTTTGGCTTTTTAAAAAATTCCTACTATTGCATCAGCAGATCTAGGATAAACACTTATTGTACTTGTGATATTCAAACCAAATTAAGAACAATAACTGAATTTGATATGGCTATAATTTACCATTTTAAAAAAAGTTTAATTAGAGATGTCATGCACTGTTATAATCTTAAAATGCTTCATACATTTCCATTTAGCATGCAAAGTTGGAACAAGGGGTGTCCAACAATTTAAGCAAAGCTTTGGATTGTTCACAGAACAGCCCTGTAGACTGGATCTGTGAAAACTGTTGATATTTGACCGGGTTTTTAACTCCATATCCAAAGTCGTTGACGCCTTTAGTCAGGAAAAATAAAACTGTCGTCTCTCTCAGACAGAGTGCTTCACATTGTCCACAAAAAACATACGTCTGGGAGGAGCTGGAAGCTGTTGAACGACAAGGAAATTGCAAAGTAGGTGACTCCCATAGTTCAGTTCAACATTTCAGGGTCATCTTGGGTCCGTGTAATCTACATACAGTATATAATTACAGTAGAGGAACAGTACCGGCCACATCACGGACAGGGAAAAACCACCCTGCTTAGGTTCTTGAACTCTAAAAAGCTGAGAATTTGACCCTAAAAACTCTGGTTTAAAGCTTTGTCTTAATTTCTAAGCAGCAGGAGTCTGTGATATAGCTTAGTGCATTGATACTTAAAAAGTACCTGTATAGTTTGAAACAATTCATATATTCCAAAACTGTAAGATAACTGTAATAATGTTGGAGAGAATTTAGAAAAGAGGAGTTGTGCATTCTATATTTACAGGCACACAGACATCAGATCCCAAATTTTGGGTTTGGCTCCAACGACCAACTTAATCAATTACAGCCATGAACAACCATGTTTCCTTTTAGTGAGGGAAGGTAATAACAGAAAAAATGTAGAGTTTTAAACTCCTGTGAGTCCCATAAAACAGAAAATGGAAAAAGTGACTCCCACGATGCCCAGAAAGCGACCTTTAACCTCAGACTCCTCGTTACTGTTGATTTGCACTGCAGGAGAGCATACTGAACCCATTTTCTGAGGTTTCTTCTGTACCAGGACCAGGTTTCAAAAACAACAATACAACTTTTTGGAGCACTGTGGCAGTTTTATTAAACAGCATTCCGCAACAGCTTACTGATCTCAGATAACCTTTATATAAAACAGGTTTCATTAATTTTCAGGCCTGGATACATATAAATGTATATATAGATCATTTATCATTAGACGGGTGACCTTTGACCCAATGAGCAAAACAGAGGCACAGCACAATACACTAAGCATCTTGCCTTTACATTTACATTTGGTTATTCAGCAGAAACTTTTATCCAATATGATTTATAGCGCATTCAGGATATACATTTTGCCAGTATGCATCTTCCCTGGGATTTGGACCCATGACTTTGGTGTTGCTCTACCAGCTAAGCCAATAGAGGAGTTTCATCTGCATATATTTCCACCAGAAATGTAGTCACAGTAGAAGCCTAGAGCTTCAGAGCTCGGTCAGCAGTTTGAAAAGCCCTTTAAGTATTATATATTCCTGCTTCGGCCACCACCATGACCGATTCTGTTTGCAAAGGATTATGGGAAGAGCTGTTGCTGCATTTTAGTTGCGTCCTGTCAACAAACCACAGGCTGCTATGAGAGCCAGACAAATAGATGAGGAAGAAAGATAGTGTCAGACCGGCTCATCAGAATAGATGTTTGGTGACAAAATATTCCAGTATCTAAATTGATGATATTTGATTATAGAAAGCATGGCTGTGCTTATATTCAGTATAATGGAACTCTTCTTAAATGATTATGTCTTGTCACAATTGCTAAACAGAGTTTCTTGGCTGGGTCCAATGGACCCAAGTCAGATGGCTCAATGTGACAATGATTAACAGGAATTAGTTCAAAGAAACAAATTTAAGATGTGATTTAGCACAGACGCAGCTCTGAGGCTTAACTATCAGCCTCTGCCAGGCTGTTACAAGCCCTCAGCTTTGATTTCTCTCTGTCTGTGGGTCGGGCAACAGTCTGAGCCAACTAAAGTGTTTTAAAGAACCCAGAATCAGAACTGGACATTTTTTGGTCTTAAAAATGTGGGCTTTTAATAATAAAGAGGGAAAAAACGAGTGGAGAACTTTCCCTTTTACAATCTCTGCACTTATTTCTACTTTGAATTTAAGTAGTCACAGCAGGTCTAAAATATCTCCATAAAAAAGGGTTAATAATTCTCATTCTCTCAATCGCTCTCTCTTTTTTTCCCTCCCTCATCAGAATCATCATCATTTTTATGGAAAGACAGACAGCAAGCAAAAACTGTGTGTACTATACTGTCTGTCCACTGTCAGTAAACAGCAAGTCTAAAGAGCTTATACAGAAACTACTGAAAAAATCTTTATCAAACACTCTTAGTGACCTATAGCTTGTGTCAGCAATGACTTATTATTTTTAAGATATTTACAGAGCATTGAAAGGTTTGTGCCCTTTAAAGTAATTCAACAGTTCATTTTAAAGCAACATGGGTTATTTCACTGTCCAGTATTATCATTACCCCCCCCCCCCCACAMAAAAAAAACTGCCYTATTTTTCCTTATTTTGCTGAAAGCATTCCTTAGCTGAAAGCATTAAAATTCTCAGAATTCCCCAAAGACTGAGGAAATGTTTCAAAAATGCATTTATCTACTCATTCTAATGGTTCATGTATCACAATTGCACAATAAGACACCATAATAAATGTAAAAAATGTGGGCTTAATAGTCTGCACTCCTGGGCTACATGATATAAGGGTTTTGACCACTTTGCTCTTGGTGGTCAAACTGGTTCCAGACCACTTACCCACAAGCCAAAGCAACTGCCAGAGTACAATTAGACTTTCTCACAGATCAAAACCATGGTTAAGCCCATCAAAATGGTTGTTTTGAAGAGATCTATGCCCCAAAGCCACAAAAAGCCATTCAGACGAACAGCCAATTTTACGCTGAAGGCTGGTTGATTACTTTGCCCATGACAAAAAAACGAAATAAACACACTTGAAGAATTAATCGTGATTGTACTATCCTGATTCTAAGATTAAGAAATTGTATATTAATCCAACTCTCTCTCTGACTCATTACATACAAACTCTTTTTTTTTGCTTATGCCTCTCCAAGGCATTGGTTTAACTCTGCATCTGTCATAAACAGCTTTGCTTCGCCTTTAGTTTAAACCAAAACTCCAATGCAGTTGCATTAAAGTGGATAAAAAGCACACAAGGGCCTGCAAACCAGCATGGCTACCATTTAATGACTCCCTCTCTCTTCCTAACATCACAGTGTTAAAGGCCACATGGAGACCTGTGGCTTTCAAAGAACACTTACTGCATGCCCTGGGGACACAGGAAATGTTCTGTTTACAATTACAATTTAAGTCTGAGAGAGTTAATAGTCATCTACCAGAAACACATGCAAAAAAGGTTTTATCAGCATTATTGTGGAGTTTTTTACGAGACCCACAAAACTGATTCAGTAAATATGCAGAAAAGGTTGAACTGAGGCCACTATTTGACTTACATTTCAATGTCAATAAAGCAACCCAATTAACCCAAACTAATGATATTATTGTGAAGTGAAACATCTAGTGAATATAAACTACCATCAGCTGCAACTGGTTCCTTTCTTTCTCTGTTCTTCTCCCCCTCCACAGAATGTTTTGAGTTAGCTGGGAATTTTGTGGTGGGATAAGCAGGAAGTCTTTCTCAGACTTGCCCATGATTGGAAGAAAGCTAAATCATTACAGGATTAATACAACGCCGGTCCCACACTTTCATTCTGTCTTTCTATCTCTTTAAAATAAAGCATGTCTTCCTTTGGCTGATGTGGCTGAAGGCACTTTGGGTTCCTTGCCATGGGAAAAGACTTTTGGATGTAACTTCAGCGAGTGGAGGCAAGCAGACATGTAGAGAGAAAAGGAGACAAGACCAGAGCTCAAAATGTCTGTGCAAAGCCTCCTCAGTCCACAGTCCCCTCTGCTCTACAACAGACAGGTCTATCAGAGAAGATACACACTGACACAATCTCTTTTTTCTTTTAATCTAAGTGCCAAGTGGTGCACAAAAGGAAGGAAAATAAAATATAAAAGAACGAATTGAGAATAAATAAGGTCATTCACAAAGTTAATGGTTTTTTTACAACAGTGAGTTTGTGTAGGGTAGCAAAAAGCAGGGAAACTTGTGACACTCAGGGAAACTTAGAAAATGTCTCGCATGTCCCACCCCTGTCCTCACTCCTTAAGCAAAAGAACAAATTAGAGAAGAACCACCTAAGGAAGAAAGGGCTTAGGGAGTTTGCATCAGTAATTCACTTCACATTCGCATTCACACAGTGCATAGATAATTCAGATTATGGTTTTCAGATTATGGTTTTCAGATTATGGTAAGACATCAAATAGCTTCACATATATACATTTTCACATACTGCAGCCATAGCAACATACAAACATGCAGGAAGCTTTAAAATAAATCACCACACACAAACATACATGCATAAACTCATTTCTAAGAGCTTAGAAATTTTGCTTCGTCTTGAAGTAATTAATCTTGGAAGACTGGTCTGAAATGCCAGACCACAAAGCCAGTACAGCTTCAATCAAAGCACACAACCAATGCAAAGTCCTGATTTATTCATTCAGCTACTAAAACCATTATTTTGATGACCACAAATCATAAGTGCAACCATTCACTGGAACAAGCCAATCAAACTCACTTTATTAAAATCCTCACTTTCTGTCAATCAGAAGAGTTAATGAGAAAGCTTTCGGCAAGCACACGTGGAGCCAGTCTTACCTGCGTGTACCAAGAATAAATGAGCACCCACAAATCCAGAGAGGGCTGGAGCTGATGAGCAGCGCGGCAGGCCGAGAGCTGATAGCTGTGTGGACGCCTGCAGCCAAGATCAGGCAGGTGTGCTCTGTCACGGGGGGAGGGGGTGGCAAGAGAGACGAGAGGGAGAGAGAGAGAAAGTGCAGGAAGACAGAGGGAGAGAGAGAGAAAGAGGGAGGGGTTGATTTCTTCGTCCTTTTTTGAATGAGACAATTGGACAAGAACTTCCCCCCGTCTGGAGGCTTCCAAAAGCTGTTTGGAACAAGAAAAGGAGAAGAAAAAAAGCAACAGGGAGATGCAGAGAAAGTTAATGCAGCAATACAGCAGAGAGACTTTGGACCTCAGGCATTGGCTGTTTCTCATACTGTGTCATCTGGTAAAGATAGGGAACCCTGGATAGAAGAAAAGTCTCCCCCTCCCGCTTGCACACGTTTTCTTTCTCTGCTTTTTTGGTGGACTTCACGCTGTTTTTTCTTTATTGTATGGAAGAAACGTTCCTTCCTTTCTACTCACCCTACTTTTGTTTCTTTTGAAAGTGGAAATGTATTCAGTGACCCACAGCCTCAACCGCACTCGTACACACACGATTCTCAAATCTTGTTTATTTGTACTGAGTTACAGGCACGGAGGTCCATTGAATGTGCAAATGGAGAAACTCAGAATGCAGAGGGAGGAGTTGGATCGTGTTCGGCTAGTTACTGAAATCAAGACCCACTTTTCGATTCTATCTGTGTCTTTCCTTATTTCTGTTATTTGCCATTTGTCTTGCTTTCCGTCCTGATTGAAAGACTGAGTTGAGTTGGGAGGATTCGGTCCAGATTACATCCCTGAGCCGTTGGGCTTTCTTGTCACACACTCGAGAGATTTCAGGATCCCAGGGCTTAGGCAGCGAGATGTGTTGATGTGTATGAAAATGCAGGAGGTTGTAGGTTCTAAACACAGAAAGGCACAATTCAACAATATCTGTCATCTGTTACAGGTGTATGTAAAATGATAAGATAAGACAAAGACAATGAGGAAAAAACCCTATAAAAAGGAGGGAATTATAATGTTTCACAACTGATTGTCTTTTAAATATCAGGAGAAAATCAAATGTGACAGCCATTAATAATTTCCACAAAGCCTCTGCTCTGATGGATCCTATTATATGCTAACATGAACCATAAAAGTGTTTGAGGCTAGATACATCCTGCCTGACCCTAACAGTGCTTCAGCCCCAACATGAGTTTCATATGGTTGCTATTAAGATGGCAGCTGGTATGGTTCTAGCAAGACCAAGCTGGTCATTCATGGTCAACTTGACTGATCCAAGCTACTGATCTAGATGATGGATTAGTTGGCAGGGCTAAGATCAAGCGAGGTTAAGGTATGTAGACCACCCTGCATCAGTGCCACATGACAAATCTAACAAAAAACATTCACTACTGCACTTTTGCATACTTGCATACTGAAGTTCACTATAATCACAGATTTGTAAGGGGTCTCAGATGAAAGAGGGTCTAGAATCATCGATGCTGTTGGTCCACACTTTTCTGCATTCTATCAAAAGAAAATAAAGGGAAGGTTGTTAAACTAAACTGGTTCACACAAATCGCTAAGCTACGTGTTAGCTAAAGGGACACGTGAAGTCTCTGGGACCCTGTGTGATCGGTTAGTGGAAAGTTTGAGGCTGAAATGTGGCGGGATATCAGTGTAGGACACGGACGATGGCCTGTTCATCTTCCCCTCCGGCCAGCTGCCCTGAGCTGAGCTCAGAGTCAGGGGTCTGGCCAGCAAAGCTGAGGCCACAGCCAAATGTCCACATAAAAGTCAGACACAGTTGTGTCACCAACTCCTTCCTACTTACCCGCTTCACATTTTACTCTTTTCATCTGCCTTGCTGTAACTTCTCTAGACCAGTCACTCAAAATGATCCTATTTACCCCTATAGGAAACATTTGAACAGTCATTTTAAAACTGTTCTCAACAGGCTTTGCTTCAGAAACCAGATTTTACATTGGGCATCCAGTGGTGACCCAGCAATAACACAATGTCCTTAAAATAAACATTGTACTTTATTAATATTGCCATGAAGCCAAATTATTATCATGACATAGGCCAAACTAAGAAATTTGATCATTTTTTGGTTTCTAAATGTATCTTAGATTTCAATGGTTTCATGCTCTTAGCAGCCAAAAGTCACTGCATGAAAGATATTGTGGTCGGCACAAACCATGTTTATCCTTGTGGCAAGTAAACCAGTATTAAATGTAAACTGGGTCGTATTTTGTGTGGTTCTCGAGTGTGAGGGCACGTTATTCAACCTGTCTGATGTTTGCATCTGGCCCAGTCTACCAACAAACGCATGAGTTTGCGCGAAAACACTAAACTCTAAAAAGAGTTTAATTGGTTGTACAGCTATGAACATCAACGACAAAAGACATGGATTTTCTACTCAAAGTCTATTTTTTTCTATACCTATTGTGCACCATTATATAGTTCATTGCATTTTTTGATGCCTTTAGCATTGTTTTTTTACTCCCATCAGAACTGACATGACCTTGTCCCTCAGAGCCTTGTTTCTTTACCAGGTTTTCCAAGTAGACCATCAAGACTACAAACTTCTATTCCATATGGAATCTCTCATCCACTTTTTCCCTCTTTGAATCTGATTTCATTTCCTTTGCAGGCCATTCATGATGGACCAATGAGATGCAAGCAGTTTACAGCTGTTTTTGACACCACCTGCACTCCCTGTACAATAGCTGACACAACGACCGTTGGCTGTGTCCTTGCATACGCGAGCCATAAACCTTCATGTGGAAACTATTACTGTGAAAACTCAAAAGTAACAGAGCAAATTGTGAAAAAGCAAATTCAGTATGAAATGCTTATACTGTCATGAAAGGACATGTCAGAACCGTGTACACACATTTCAATTTCCTGCAGACCTGACCTGACAAACACTCATTGTTGTAAAAGTAAACTGTGCGGTTGGTTACACAATGCGAAGTGGAATCTAGATCCCTGGATTCAATCTCTGAACTGGTTCAAGTAAAGAGTGGCGAGCACCTCCGTCTGCCTCATGCTTGGCTTAGAGATTTGCAGACCGGCCTCCAGACGTTAGATGTGGCGTACGGTAGGAGTCTGTTAGAATCATCAGAACCTGCGAGATGATCGCTGACCAAACCACAATAGAGAAGCACAGTGAAACCTGAACCTTTCCTGTCTGTGTAACTGCAGAACATCTGGCCACTGAGAAAGAGGAAAAAATGATAAGGATATAGAGAGAAAGACAGAAAGAGTTAGAAATAGGATCATGTGAGTCTAACATAAACAGAAGTAACCGGTTCGTAAGAAGTGAATATTATTTACATAGGTAGTCAACTACACTAAAAACTGAGTGAGTCTTAAACAAAGCATATTGAGAAGTTACAGTCAAAGAGCCAAAATAAAGGCTCATATTCTCTGTATTGTATACAGCCACTCCGAAAGCTTGATGAGAAATTCCTAGCAGTGTTTTCACTGACAATACAACACATAGTCCAAAACGTTTTAAACAATTATAGTGAAATAAAGGGTACAATGTATGACAGTATAATGTATTAAACTTAAACGTATTAAATGGAAAGATAACACATATAGAAGTGTGGAAAAAATACCCAAAAAAGCATCATACATTTTTGCTTCTTTAAAGTTCCTAACATCTAAAAAAGCCTGATAACTCTGTTTTAGATCAAGCGTTCTTTAAATGTTCTTTAACGTTTAAACTTTGATTCTGTGTGTAGACAGGCAGACTGTTCCACAGACAGATCTTATTTAAATACTACTCATAATATGTTTAAGAATTGAAATAAATTAAAAATGAAATACAAAAAATAAAGGAAAAGACTCTCAGGGTGATTTTTGGTCTTTGGTTTGGACATTTTGGGGTTTTCTGAATCTGCATGTTTATGTTAAACTGATGCTGGCTGGCTGACTGATGGCGGCCGCTTCGAAAAGCTGCTCTGATCTAATCCCTGTATCACCAACCACAGTCACTGAGGAGAACCACACACAACCTCACATCTAAAATCAAGCCACAGAGAAAATACAGCTGTGGAAGTATGTGGGCGGGTGTGGAATGTTCTGCCAAGCCCCCTTTCTACACAATCTCAGATTTGTGTTGTTTGTATTATTAGTAAGGTTATTACAGATTTGCTATCACTACATACAAGTGTTTCTGAAACGTTTGGCTAAGATTCGTTCTGAATTACCAAGACTTTCCGAGATCTGTTTAAGTGGATTTTAAAACTAGAGTAGCAACATGTTCCAGAGTGTGTGTAATCTTCTTGCCATTTTTGGGACTTTTGGGACTAGTCTGATTGTACATTTGTTTTACTGAAATTTAGGGGGACAGTGTGAGGGTCACGAGTTCTGCTCTGAAGAACCGATTTTTTAAACCAATTACTAATTTGACTAACCACTAAATCTACCACTAAAAGTTATTAGGCTGCAATTTCATACAATTGGTTTCTTAAAATCTGGCATGTTGGTGAAGTCCAAGATGACTGCTTTCATTCTTGTGGACTGATCTGGTGTCTGCTTCTCTGGTTTAATCTGGTTTTGATTTACGTCTTCCATCAGACACCCGTTTTTACTGCTAGCAACTGAGTCACAAGACCACCAGAGCCCAACACGGCCATAAAATGAGCGCCAGACCTGCCAAAACCCTGAAGAACTCAGCAGAACTGCTATGGAATCCACACAAACCTTCTAATAAATCTAACAGTCCCCAAATAAAGGAATACAGAGTATAACCAAACACATTTACAGTATCATTACTGTACCAAACACATACTGTAGCATTCCAAAGTTATACACCACTGCACATAATAAAATAAAGGATATATTTACTCCAAATGGAGAATGGATGGATATGAGCACAACATTGACAATGTACAGTTCATCCTATATCCAGAACATTTTGGATTGGGGTAGAGTCTGCATTTTGTGGACCTACAATATAAACTTTTTGCCACACATATTTCGATGAATATGAATTTTGCACAAAAGCCTCAATTTTGCACTCAATTTGGTGTGGTCACTTTTACATGCACCTGATTTTTATTTCTTCTGCCAATACCATCCAGATAGCTTCTCTAATGAGTTGAAATGTCTTTGCATTGTATAAAACACAAATGTGCATAATATATGAAATGCTTTATTGTTTGCTGAAGGGATTGTAAATGAATATAGTCGTGGCTCAGTTAGATCAACTAAAGCAAACTGGAAATGAAATTAACATTTCATGTTCAATTACACAAGTGATACAATGTATAAAAGGTAACTTTATTAGTTCTTGTAGTTCCCGTGGTTAAAGTTCCTGTAACTACAAATGAAATATGTTTTTCCAAAAGGTGACCCAAATTAATAATCCCAGCAACTTTATCTGAGCCCCAGAAAAAAAAATCATATTTCTGTGAACATTTGTACATGTTGATGTGTGTGCATTTAAAAGAAAATGTCATGCAAAAGTTAAATAATATGATGTTTTAACCAATCTCTAAGCTTCCAAGCATAGTAAGGAATGTCTGTAGAACTCTATGTTTGTAACATTAATTGTGTAGCACTAAAGGTCATTAAAGGCCTAAAGTTACTGTATAAGATCTGCCTTTCTCACTCTCTCTCTCCTTTCAGATCAACAACAATGTTAGAAAATCATGCTTCATATTTTGGATCAGTTAAGCCCCTCCAACCATCTGAACAAATTTCCTCTTCTGCAGCCAAAAGCTGGACGTTTTTTGAGAAACCCCAGAGAGGCAAACGTCTGCAGTGCGTCACTGCAAAGATGACAGTGAAAACAATATAAACAGATGCTTCTACCCTAAATGCTCATCTCAATGTGTAGCGTTCACAGACACAAACACACCCCATCTCAACAATACACAAACACACAGTCTGGTATACCATACTATGCACACACCCAGACAAGAAAATGTATTAGGCAACACAAGAGGAATGCACAAATTCAGGGGAGATCTGGAGTCTGGCTGGTCAGGAAAGGGGGAAATATTCAGGCCATGATCCACACACATACACACACACACACGAAAGAGGACAAAACAGTGCTCATCGTTTTCTTTTAAACTGAAGGTTGAAGCATAATGTCAAATAAAGGCGAGTAGGGGATAATGGAGGGCAAATGTTGGTTACAATGTTACGTTTAACTCTGATAATCATGGAAACAGCCTGAGATGCGACGTGTGTTAAGTTGTAATTTAATTAAAATGTCTATGTCATTCATAAATGTCTTTATTTTGAAATTGTAATTTAATTAAAAAGCCAAAGCAGATTTTTATAGTTACTGTGTTACTCTGACCAAAAAATGTTTAAAAAATAAATGCTTGTCATGTAATTTTTTTTTTTTTTTTTAACTTTCTTGCTTTCTTTCTCACTGTCTGCCACGAAAAAACATTCCCATCAGTTTATTGCTCCCAGACCTCTGTGATCCTGTTGATTATGTTAAGGCCTTGGCTCAGCTCTCCCGTCTAATGTTGGAATAAACGGTCAAAAAAAAACTCTGCTCTGCCCCAGACGTCTTGAGCCATTATTCTTTGAGTCGTGCCTTATCGCACACAGCAACAAGCTGTTCTGAACTCAGAGAACGACATGAAAGCAACAAATAACTCAAACATCTAACTAGTTCAGCGAAGTATTTCCAACGAGATTATGGGAGCGATTCTTCACTCAGGCTTCTTGGAATTATCCAGCCGAGTGAGTGTCAGGAAGTTTGGCTGAATAGAAGGTCAGCCATCTTTCTTCCTTTCTGCACAGAATGGAGCTGTTTGGAGCTTTCAGCCTTTTCTCCATGCCGCCCAGAATGCCTGGTTACACTGACTGCCAGACAAAAAACTTCCTTTGTGCATGTCAGACCTCAGTGCCTGGCCATCACTGTGCCTGTTTTTATCTGCTTGTGCATTTGTGTGTGTGCATACGAGAGAAAGAGAAAAAAAGAGAGTCCCCTCTATTTCTCTGTCTCCATGAGAGTCTCCATAGTAAGTGTGTCTTTATTTGATGGAACATCTACAAGGTCATGCGCTATGTGCTAGTGCTTTTCATAAGGTCCCAGGCACACAATCTCTTAACGGTAATTTGCCAGTAATTTACCAGTAAAGACAGCATGTGTGAAAGGGGCTTATGAAGAATACATCAGTGTGGGTATGAGCTAATTAATATTCATGAGTGCTACAGTGACATCATAAATCCCCTCATCTTCGTGACTGATGAATAAAGCATTTAAATACTCAAAAAATGGCTTTATAAGTTTGTTTAATTTTCATATAGATAAACGCAAATCTATCACTGATCTAAAGCCCGCAGCAATCTATGAAATCTTGTAGGAATCCTTGCTCTTCATGTAGAAAAATTCTCTATTGCAAAAAAAACTTTTTTAAATCATGTTAAACCTACTTTTTTTTAGAATAAATCACACTAAAATTAAACTGACAGCCCTAAAATACACAGTGATTATTATGTGGGCTATTCTAACGCAATAATTTCAAAGTCACCAGTTCATTTTCCTTTGTATAATGACTGTCTTTAAGAATTATGCGTTTAAGTCCAAAAAGTTCTGTCAGCTTTCCATCACAGTAACCCTAAATTTAATCGCAAATCGCAATATCGCTGCCACAAGGCATTTGACTGACTCAACAATAAAAGTAGCTGACACCGTCGTTGATGACATTCCATCTGAAACAAATGAGATCATAATGTCCCAGTGAATCCTCTTTTGTGTATCTGATTTCCCATGATCCTTTGTGGATTATAATAGCAGCGTGGCAGCCAGGCTTGTTTCTCTTGGACTTGTGTGTGTTTGCTATACAGCTCGTTTCTGTTCTTCACTGAATACTGAACATTTCCATAACTGAGATCAACAGCCCATTGCTTGCATTGCCAAGAAAAGGAGTTACCCATGAACTACCCTGTCATTCTCAACAAAAGGAGAGAGAGAGGACAAAAGGAGAGAGAGAGACAGAGAGAGAGAGAGAGAGACCCTGAGAACTGTCATTTCTAACCCTACATAAAACTTCTGAGGAAAACTTGAAACTTTAAAATAATGTGAGGGGTGTGTGGTTGCTAAGGTGTTTTATATGGTTGCTAGATCAAGTAAAACAAGTCCATCCTTCTCTGTGATATTCTGATCTTGATCAGGTCATTTCTTATAATTTATGAGGATTTTTGCATTAGTTTAGTGTAAATGGTCATCAAACTTCATTCCTATCAACCAATCAGATTTTTGCATTAGTTTAGGGTAAATGTTAAAAATCTCTACATATGAGCAAAAGTAATAATGATGTTTGCCTTAGTAAGCACCAATTACCCACTAATAAATTCCAAGTACACACACAAACTAATAAAATGTGTTTCCTGAATGCACTCCTTTCCTGACGTTCCTTCGGAAAACTCAGCTGGTAAACGCCTAATCCAAAGAGATATTCCCACACTTAGCTGCATTTTTCATAATCTTTTTTAATAGATTGATATGCTTTGAATAGTGACCTACAGCTAAAAAGCCTTATGTCACTATATTAGTAATATAGTGAAGAAACAGAAAACATATTTCACTCAAGACGACTAACCGACAGCATTCTATACATCCATGTGCTCTCAAGACGTCGGACCCTTTAACATTTGGCTGCCCCGCAACACAAAAGTCCTGACTGAGGGGTTGTAGATCAACGCCTTCTGTTCTATATTATCATTTATCAGCTTCAATCTGGGCATGTACAGTATGTGTGTGTTCCAGCTCATTCGTTTAAATTTGCATACTGGCATCGTAACCAGCAGCCCAACCAATCGGTGTGCAGGTCCTGATTTACCTCATTATGACAGCATACCTGCTTATCTAAGCACAGTCCAGGATGTCCTCTCATCTCCGCTTGGCTGTTTCCTGTAGCTGATCTCATACTGACACACAAAACATCTGCTTTTTGTTAATTTCTCCATCTGTGTTTCTGGTGATTCAGGCTGTGGACAAGTTGGAGATTAATTTAGTATGTGAAATAAGATTTACAGTGTCAAAAATCCGTTCAAAGTGTCCCAAGCAACTCAAAGGAACAAAGTAAAAACTGATCGCAGTTCAGGCTGACAAGTCAAACACATGCATTAAACACCAGCTCCATGATCTGTACAATTTCAGCTTTGTGAGTCGACATGCTTATATGAAGATGTGGCATGTGTCTATAATAGCAGTGTTCAGTTTGTAGAGCCAATTTTAAATGGGTTTTTAGAATAGTTTTTTTTTATTAATTAAAAGTAAAAAAAACTGTACCCACTTCACATAAATTATACACAGGCATACCTCAAAAATTAATCCTAAACCATTGTTTGCAACATTTAAAAAAAGAACTACAACTACCATAGGATGTGACTTTGCCTACATGACAACTCGTACAAATATTGTAGTCCTTATTTACTGTAGCAAATTGTTAGCAACTTCCATTTTAAAGGAACAGTTCATCCAAAAATAACAATTCTTTCATTTTATTTACTCAAATTCATGTTGTTCCAAACCCATATGATTTTTCCATGGAAAACAAAGGGTGAAATTCTAAGGACTATCACACACAATAACACCAGATAATAGCACCATAAAAGTGTCATAAAAGTGGACCAAAACCTCTTATATGAAGCCATGCGATAGCAATAGTTATTAATAGCAATATAATAATAAAACTGAGTAGGTAAACAGGATATATTTGTTCAAGACAAGTCAGAAAAGAAAAAAGAGAAGATAGTTTAAGAAACATCAAGCTAAGATGTTTGAGGACCAGGTGAGTCTGTCAAAACCAACCTAAATGCTAGACAGTACATCAAAGGCTGCTAGCATAAGATAATTCCAGACACACACATACACACAATCACTGAAAAGCCCCTGAGGCTGCTCGGTGTGAGGCAGGAAACACATTAAAAGGATAATTATCTCCTGGAACATGTCCTGCTTTCTTCCGAAGGAATCACACTTGCCCAAACAGACACGCAGGCAGCTATTGAAAACTTCATTAGAGGTTGTAATACACTTTGAGATATTATAAAGAGCTTTAAACTCATCGCCACTGATTAGTCTGCGTTTATGAAGTCTCTGATTTTTTGGCTTCGTTTTTGAAGGTCATGCAACGAAAATTTGGGCAGGATGTGGAAGTCTTGAGGGGAGATATGAGTTACTGTACGTACAGTGAGGTAAACCTCATCACAACCAATCAGCACAGTAAAGTTTACAAACTGGTCTGCCACAGCTGGACGTCACATTACCGAGCGTCTCCAGGCCAAAAACGCTGTGTTATGAACACGTATAGCGATAAACTAGCGCAGTGTTTTCACAAGCGCATGCACGCATTTTCCCCTTCAGCTAATGAAGCTGCTTTTCTAATTCGCATTGACGTGCACTGGAGACGACAATGAGGGAAAAAAATAACTGAAAAATGGGAGGACAAGTGTAGACTTTGTAGTGCTTAGGTAATGTCTGTTTAGTGGGAAACATCGTGTTCTAGATATTTGTTCGTCCAGTCAGGGAAAGGGAAAAAAAGAGGGTGAAAAAGGAAAAAAAATAAAATAAGACTTTCATAACTTAATTTTTACATTTCCTGAAACAAATGTGGGTTGTGTTTGTCTGAGTAAAACTGGCCACAACAGTTCTACAGTGGTGTGGTTGGTTGCCAGGGTGTCACTATGTGGTTGCTAAGGGCTTCTAAGTGGTTGTGGGTGTGTTGCTATGGTGTTGCTTGGGTGTTCTTGGCGACTGCCCACAGGCCAAGAGAGAAAAGCATTTTTTGTTTGTTGCAATTGGTTCTCAAAGTTTTTCACCATTTTCAGTCCAGTTTCTGTTATGCCTTTCTTTTCTTGTGTCAACTCGAACAAACAAAACCATTAAAAACAAGAAAGCATTGGAAGTGGAACCATGTAATTCTTGTAAATAACTCTTTATCCTTTAAGGAGACACCTGAAAGCTTAGGGCTCCATAATCCTGCTTTGTGTGGAAATATGACCAAGGTGGGGTGTAAAAGGAGAATACTGACCTTTGACCTTTCAGCTTTAGTCTGTCATATAACCCTATGGGATGGGCAGGGTATCGTTTAAGGCTCTCAGTCATGTCATTATCACTTTGTGAATGGTCCTCAGGACAGAATATCGTCCTGTTTTTCCAAAGCTGTATCTAAGGATAAACAGAAGAGTATTGTGTGTATAATTACAGATTTTGAGCATAGCATAGTATTTTAATCAAGCCTGTGTTTATATGTTAAACAGGAAGATGTATTTAATTACACAGTTAAGATTATCAGATTGTGTCTGTTCTGCAAAAAGAACATAAAAATGTGTGTGTTTATGCATAACATTTTATAAATTATATTCATCATATA
>JAZGTK010005698.1:0-21956 GCA_036877625.1 Ambastaia sidthimunki
TTCATTCAGCCCTTTTAAAATATGTCTGGATAGCTACAGTTTCACTTCTGTTCCAACCTACTTAAAAATCACATCTGTGCTGCTGTGATATTCTACATTGATCTAGACAAAGTTTTCTCAATTTATTAGAAAACCTTTTTCATTACACAAAAAAGACTTTGGGAGGAAACAGTGGAGGGTTCTGATTCTCCACCTAATGTCATGCAAAATCAGGACTATAAAAAAGTTCAGGCATTAATTCCATTCACACTAAATTTGTTTTTGGAAAAAAAAGATCCCACAATTTTTAGTTGTGTACACTAGATAGCCCTATACCACAAAAAGTATGGGCAATTATTTAATGTTATATATGTGTTATTGTAGACATTCATAGTTAAACATGACATCTTGTTCATTAAACATTTTTTGACTACGAGGAGGGATATGTAAAAAAAAAGGAAAAAGAAAATTTTTTTGAAGTAGTTTCATATGTATATGTAGAAAAGTTTTACAACAAAAGAACTGAACTATATGAATGTCTCTCTCTTTAAAATGCATCTTCTGACTGTTTGAAACGCTAACATAAAACAAAGCCCAAAAACCTTCATAGATTCACAGTCAAAGGTCACAGTAAAAGATCCAGACCTGAACCCGGTCACACGCGTCTCTACAGCCAATCACAAGTCACTATGACGGAATGACATCCTTCTGTAACCAATCACAGGCCCACAACGCAGACAAACAAAACGATATCAAAATACACGGCCTCCCTCTAGTGGACGGCAGATAGTGTCATTTTGCTGGAGGAGGGGCGGGGCTACATTCAACAGGCACTTGATTGTAACCACACAACAAACGCAGAGCCACCAGTCAGCATGTCTCGATTTACACTATCACAAAGAGAGAAGGCAGTTAAAAGCATAAGACGCGTATAAATGTTGCCATTGACTCTTTTCAGCTCTCCTAAACAAGCGCTCACACATCAAGGACACAAATAAGCATGCGTGCCAGGTCACGGCAATTTTACGCCTTGCTTCACAGACAGTACAAGTATGCTTATTCTGTTGTCATGGTAACCTCAGGGATGTGAGGAACCAGAGCATGCTTCCGACCTCTATGATGTCATAAATACACTGTTAGATGTTTTGTGGACTGGCCGGATCACGGGAAAAAACTACAAATCCCAAACTGCACTGCTGTGGAGATGTGAATAAATAATGCATTTCTGTGATGTCATACAAAGAACAGAGAAAAGAGTGACGAATGAGGTAGAGACATCAAACCAGCCACTTTAGAGACAGGAAAGCTGTTGAGAGCGATTGCTCCAGATGAGAGAGATGATAGAGAAGAAGAGACGGACAGACTCCCCCTGTCATGGTTTTTCCCCGTTCAGCTCATAGTTTCGTTCTTGTGCCGGTAACGATGGGAGTCCAGAGCCAGCGGTGGCTCAGTGTCATCCATGGGAAGAACCAATCGGGTGCCTCGGATCACTAGCTCATGATCGCCGAAGGCCAGCTCTCGATCTAGAGCGTCATCAGAGTTCACGCCCACTCCGCCCACAGGCGCACCGCTCGTGTGAGCGCCCGACGCATCTGTGCTTACTGTGATGTCACCGTACGTCAGAGTGATGTCACCATCGTTAAGAATGAGGTCAGAGTCGTCGTCTTTCAGCTGCTCCTCATTCTAAAAGAAAGTAATTTTGTAAATAATAATTTAAGAGATGTTTGAAGTGACTTACGGTATACTGATTCCTCTAGAGCAACTTGGAGTCTTCATCTAAGCAACTGCAATTTGTATAATCAGGACCTTTTTATATATTGCAAAGTAAAAGCAGATGTTTTTGTTGACCACATTCATCCTTTATTTACGATTTATTCACAGCTACATAATCAGCTTTACACAAATCAGACCTACAAATCTGAACAAACAGAATAATGATGGATAATAAGTGGCCATTACTGCATATGTCAGTACAACATTGACAGTGGTACAAACCTCATACGCCTGTGGGCTGGTGAGACATCGTGCCAGAGGGCCGCAGCAGGCTGGAAGTGTGGCGGTGAGCGGAGGTCCACTGTGGGTCAGGAGGGGCTTCAGATAACTTGACAGGGTTAAGGGCTTTCTAACAAACATTAATGCTCACGTTCACATGATAACAACAGTCAAACAAAACTCACTGTACACATTATAAGACTGTGATCAGCAGCATGCAATCCTTCTAGCAGTAATGTATCTCAAGAATATAGCAGGTATATTGTGGCCGGTATATAGCAGAATATAGCAGGTATACAATTTTCCGCAAAGGATACTTGTGATCAAAGTTATACCAGATCCTGAAGAGCCAAACACTCTCCTGTTTAGTGCTTCTCCTCTCAATTCCATCAGGACCAATCTGCAAACACACACACACTTTCATGACATTCCATAAACATCATGGTAAAATACATATACAAAATACATTATAAAATGTACAAACTGATCAAAAATAAACAAAATCTATTCCTCTCCGCTAACCCTATCTCCAAACCTAACCATCAGAAACTTTTCTGCTATTTTAGATTTTCAAAATAGATCATTCTGTATGATGGACCTAAAAAGTCCCCACAACATCAAAATTTACTGGAATTACTGGTTTTAATTAGTGCCATACCAGGACCATCATTAAATGACACTGTATGTGTTTCTACAGTAGAACACAAAAACTTACAGAGTTGTCCTGATCCGTGTCCACTCCAACACTGCCAAAACAAACCAACATCACACCAAATTAGAAAATTATTATGAACTATTACATCCCACAGCACCCAACTTCATCTACTGTAGTCTAATCATAAAGTGTTTTACTAACAAGTTTATGGTGTTAACACACTATGCAGAACTGCAGAAACACTGGAACAAAACAACTCATTTAAATAGTTACTCATTTCTGCAGTCTGCTCGCATGCAAGTGAACTGACCGGATCTTCAGACAGGAGAGCATCGGAGTCGTGCCTCCCCCACAGATCCAGACAGTGAAGAAGACCACCAGCAGCGTGGTGGAGAACATCATCTGCCGTGCATACGTGGCCGTGTCCCTGATCGACAGGGCAAAGGTCATGGCACCACGAAGACCTGATGAGCAGAAGAACAAGGCAAGATACGTTCACATAGCTTGTTAAGATATATCTCAACGTTCTGCACCACAGCAGAGGAAGACATTTTGTTTTTGGCATGTCACTCCACCCACAAACCTGCAAACATCATCATGTGCTGAAAGTTGGGGCTGATCTTGTTTCTACGGCCCAGGTTGAGCAGGAAGGAGAGGGGGTAGATGTTCGCTGCTCTGCCCAGAAACACAGCCAGCTGGAGGAGACGCTGTCAAGGAGTCACTGTAAAAATGAAACTAACACTGCTCAACTGCCATTCCTTCAACAACAACGTTACTGTTCATCCTGAGTCCTCTGTTCTGGGCCATTGGCCTGGAAAAACATTAAGCTGTAATGGATAACAACTTCCTAGCTGACAAGAAGCAAAGACTTTTTCTTTAATCAACCCATGTTTGAAAGAATTTGGAACTGAACCCATAACCTTTGCCCATCTAACGCAATGTTCTACCAGTTGAGCTACAGGAACACTTATTGTCCTTTATTACATTAAACAGCAAATTAACATAGAAATTAGCTAGTCTTAGGATACGAATGCGCCCACAATGAAGACTGGGTTGAAGACGTGGTTCTGGAAGGTAAACAGCGTCAAACCCATGTAGGAAAATATGAAGTTCTCAGCCAAGAAGTTCAGCAGCTCAAACAACTAAAAACAAGAGCACATGATGTGAGTAAACCACAGTAAGAGCCTTTTCATATTTGACATTGACCACAAGGAGAAACATTAACTTCCTGTTTGACTTTGATCAAGAGGAAACAATAACTTTAGACAACTTCAGCAGAGCTCCTCAGCAAAAACAGTTTAGAATAAATGCAACAAAAGGTAAAATAGTGTAAAAAGGTGATTTAAGATCATGAAATTAGAAAGATCCTACTTGTTTTGTTCTGTCCTGAGATTCGGGTGACAGGTTGTTAAAGGTGTAATGAGCTTGTGTCATGCCACAGAAGAGAACGGCCACCACACCTGAGTGAACACAACAACATACACAGGAAGGTTATGGTTTGCAATATACTTGTCTTTAGTATATACTATGACCTTTGAGATCCAAAGCTCACCAGTAAATCCACAGGCCTCCGCCAGCAGAAAGGTACTCCAGGACATGAGGAAGAACAGAGCCGTCTCCAGCAGCGGTAAATCTCTTAATTTGGTGAACTTGGTGACGTGAGGAGGAGTCAATGAAAACGACTTCGGGATGGATGAAGAATCTACTAAATGATATCTCATTGTCTTCACATCAATAGATAAAGAACATGAAATCATGCAGAAAAAAGGGAAAATGGTATCAGGACATGATGCAGGCCAGGTTTGAACCATGGTTCAATGTTTTCTAAGTATTTTTTAAAGGATATCAATGCAGTTACGATTCCAGTTGCAACTCCCAGAGCAAAAGAACCACTGAAGACCCCCAAGAAGATGCCAAAGGACTTCAGCATGGCCATGGCTTCAAACGTGTGACTGTTGTCTCCCTCAGGCTGATATGCTACAATTGACCTGATAGCAAAATACAGATTCACACAGATTCACTCAAACTGAATGTGCTATTTAAATCAGTTAAGAACTCAGAAATCTAAAAGGATAAAGAATTTTGAAAGTTTTAATGGTCTTTTTGCCTATAATGCCATAAACCAAAACACCCATTTGTTTAGTGAAAGTAATTGCTACCATCATAAACATTATAATAGACATTAACAGTATGACAGGAACTGGGAAAGTCTGCTAATGTTTTGGCAACAACTAAACTCTGACACATTTGTATCAGATACGTGTCCTTATCTGACATAAGTGTGTTTTAAATGAGGTCATATCATATTATAAGTCATAATTTAAATTCCCCACAATCGGCCCCTTGTGTCGCAATGTAAGAGTGAGTAAATATGGAATGTCAATATTGATATGAACTATTCATTCAGTTTTAATAAATGTTGAGTAGTATGTTTTAAGTTCTGAAAGTACGGTACATTTTCATAATACCTTCTATCTCAAAACAGAGGACTCTCATGACATGACCCCTTGAATTATTTCTGAAACTTTACCTGATATCAAAGAGATATTTTTAGGAAAGGGAGTAACAAGAAACAGCAGCCAGTTCTCTAGAGTGTCATAGCATCACTTTAGACTATAAAGCAAATTGCTATCATCCAATCAGCAAATCCCCACAGCTATGCCCCGCCCACACATCTCTAAAGTTCCTCTGTGGTGATTAAATGTGAGTGGGGATTAATTTAACTAACTAACTAACAATTCAGATTCAGTTCGAAATTCGATTACAGGTGCTAATGTGGAGCATAACTGTGGGTCATTTACTCTGCATGTTCTGGGACAGACCAGCCAATGCACACACTAACAATCAATCTGGCACGCTCAAAGCTACATCTGTGGCACACCCATTGAGGGGCGTTCCCAGTGTCTGGTTTCCGCCCTCTGCATAAGCCACACCTCCATGGCTGTGATGCCCCGCCCCACTTTGCCTCCCGTAATAAAGCAGCATACTGGAGCGGATAGAAGGTCCAGCAGGGAAAGAATTGGGTGTTAAATGAATAGTGTTAATTACTCATTACACACTGAGCTGTTCATAACAATGTTAATTATGTTAAAACACCTGATATTATACATTTATAACTGACAGTCATGCTATAAACTTATTGTCACACAACAGCCTAATATTTCTAATTTTAAAGCTGCAGTCCATAACTGTTTAAAGTTTAAAATGAACAAAAATCAGTTATTGAGCAAGTACATGATGCAATGCTAAGTTTATAATCATTTATAATTTGGACTGTCGGGTCTGATTTTTATAGGAAAAGTTTCGCCTCCTTTAACATTCATGATAAAAAACTATGTAAAGAAACCTGCAATTTTATGTGTCAAACAGAGATGGCGGTAGAGAGGCAAAAGTTACGAACTGTAGCTTTAAGTAGTGAGTGCAGGATAAAGCAGTTTGTATACACACACTAGTGTAGAGGACTTACGAAGACAAAACAACAGCGACGGCGTCATTCAAAACACTCTCTCCAAACAGCAGCGCGTACAGGTCAGAGTCCACCTGCAGCTCATTAAAGATGGCCAGAACCGTCACTACAAAACACAACACAATTTTCAATCCACATTTCATTTAACATAGTTAACACCCATTAATTAGTTCACCCAAAATGAAACAACTCAAAAATAACTGGGCTAATTTGTCCCCATATCCTTTTTAAACACCTGTTTGATTAATATATCAAAAACAAAACTCAATGCTTGCATGTAGGCACTGTTATAAAGGCTGTAACACCTGGATCAGTGGCTGAGACAATGGCACCAAAGAACAGGCAGTCAGTGAAGAAGAAATCTCCACCCAGATGGCCAACCTTCTTCATTAACATCACACAGCCGTACATTAACAACCTGAAAAACACACACACGTGCCTCAGAACAGTCTCACAGCCTCATCAGTGAAGCACTGAACAAAAGACTGTGAACTGACCCAATGATGAAACAAGACACCACAGTTCCCATAAACGCATAGGCCAGAATGGAGCCCAGGTTCCTGAAAAAATGTCTCTGAAACACAAAGAAACCGGTTTGCTCTGCTACCTGTTGTTCTAATGATATGCACACAACAGTTTTATCATTTAAAACAAGCTTTAAACGTGTTCCTGTAGCTCAGCTGGTAGAGCATTGCGTTAGCAGCGCAAAGGTTGTGGGTTCAATCCCAGTAAATACAAGTACTGATAAAAATATATTCACTGAATTCACTGTAAGTCGCTTTGGATAAAAGCATCTGCCAAATGAATAAATGTAAATGTAAAAATGTAAACGTACCCGCTTTAAACTGTATCCAGCATGAAATATAATGGGGGGAAGGAGAATATTGAAGAAGACCTCTGGGTCAAAGGTCACCTGAAATACAAATATAAGGACACAGATTTAGACCTGTCATTCACCTTTCATAAAAAGTAAAATAAAATGCATATAAATATTTGAATATACTTATTTAAAAGTTAAGCCATTATCTCCTATTAAAGTCAACAGCCTTTGACAACACGTAAATCCAATGGCTGCAGTCATGCATTGGATGCAAATGCTGATCTGGTCTGTGTTGCAGATCAAGCAGCGGCTGTATCACTGTGATCTTTTACCTTGCGGAGCATCTCGTTGTCCTGAATGTTGTTGACTTCATTGGCACCGATCTCTCCTTTCAGTGTATACTCATAGAATTTACCACTCACATTCACCAGCAGTGTGGCTGGACTGGCATTCACATTACAGCTCAATGTAGCATTGCTCATGTCACTGGGCACATGAATAGCGTAACGCAGAACAACACCCACAAGCAACCCTACAGAAAGAGACACAATATATAGGACACAACTTATTTATAAAGCAGACCAGAAGTAGTTTGCTTAATATTAGACTGAAAGTGCTAGAAATGATAACCAAAAAAAGACATGCTCAGTTTTTTTTTCCTGTGTTAACTTCCAGTCAAAACAGGAAGCCTGGGTGAGTCATATTGAAGAGTTATTGGGATATTTAGGGTAGGGTCTTTTAAACTTAATTTTATGGTTTAATTATGGTACACTGGAAAACTATGTTGGAAAATGTACTGACAGTGTTTTTAAATGATTCAGGCCTTAACTTTACGTTTCTAAAATTGTGTGGTTTTTTTAAACTAGTGAGTTTGTTGGCTTACTGGGAATTAGTCGACTTAGTCAAAACACAAAGTTGTCTACATGAGCAACATCAATTTCATTTTTCTTAAATGGCAAGTGGATTTCAATCCATCAGTGCTCTGATAATTTCCTAACTACAGTCAAACGCTCCCGTCTTGTGACAATAATAACAATTAAGGCAGTATATCCCATGCAAGAAAAAACAGTCATTAAAAGACTGCAGCTGGAATCTGTACTCTACAGGCCCTGCTTTTCAGTGGGACCTCCAAAACAAACCTTTGAACAGTCATGATCATACATGGCGTAATTCAATTGAACAGATCCCGTGCCGTTGTAAACTTTATTGTAGGAACAAGCATAAGTCATATCTGAAATCATAACACAGCAAATGATCATCACGCGTCCTGTTCTCACCGTATATCATAGCCAGTCCGGTCTCATGCAGAAACCGGAACCGTCGGTGTTTGAACAACCATATGGTCAAGATGGTGAGGGTGAGGAGCATGATGAAGATCAGCAGGTCTGCGCTGTCTTGTCTGTGGCTTTCTTCTGCCTTCTTCTCTGTCACGATGTTTTCCATGCCACTGTCTTCAGCCCTGCAAAGACACAGGGAGATGGTGCTCGCTAAAACAAACAGCGGCAAACATCTCCAGATTCTCATTGTGATGTTATTTTTACACGTAGAGCCCATGTTGGCATTGCTTTGAGGTAAAAGGATCGGAGACAGATGAATGCACCGCGATCAGGATCGCTGGACATAGGCAGGAACATAAGCAGATAGGCTGCTGTAGATTGTTCCTGATTCCCAGCGTCGCCCCGCCCACTGCAGTCAACGTCACGACTAACCAAAAAAGATGTTCGTACGATTCACATTGCGCAGCGGATGCGCATAATAACTGTCGACGTGTAGTTTCATTCTGCACCGTCATTAGCGAACAATGACACATTATATTATAAATGTACATTTTAACATTACAAATATATATATTATAACAGTACTTAAACATACTTGTTGAAATTCAGATTATATTAATGTATTATTCTTCATGCAAAGTCATTTAAACATCATTTGGAATTAAAGACGGAAGCTGCATAGATGGCCCATGATTTAGTATCATAAAAAATAACAAATAATTGACAAATGAAAGAGAAATACTTTGTATTTTCCCCCAGAACAACAAATTTGTAAAAAGTTGTAACACTTGCATTGTTTGTCTGTAAAGTTCATTGAAAACTAAAATTGTTAAATAATACGAAAATTGTATATTAAAAATTGTTCATATTTATTTGCTCAGTAAACGAGTAAAAGGATCATGACCATAATTGTTTAAATGTACATGATTTTAACATGCTTCGTTTCATTTTTCCAGCTTTTTTTAGAAAAAATGTCCACCTTTTCTTCATTTAAATTATTAAAAATATTTCTTTGTATTATTACGTTAGCGGTAGAAAACCGGAAGTGCGATTATTGTGGCAGCGATGAGCGGCTCTCATTGTGGAGAGCTTCACGCGCCTCGGCAGCCGCTCGTTCAGTTGCGCTGGAGTAAAAATGGCCTCGTCCTTCTGGAAAGGTGTTGTCGGTGTTGGGCTTTTCGCACTGGCACACGCAGCTTTTTCAGCGGCACAGCGTAAGTATTGTTTATCCAAAAATGAGGGGTGATAGATAGACGTTTTGTTTTTCAGAAAGCTGTTCATAATTCGGGGCAGGTGGTTTGTGCGGCCTCTGCAAAGCTGAGTGTGCATGACAGTTTTAAGCTAGCATGCTGGCTGTGTGTCAAAACCTAGTGAACTACCTACCTAGACAGCAATTTGGGGCATAATAGGGGCCCATCGCACATTCGGTTGTGCACACGAAATGCTGTCAAGTTAGGCAGTTTACTAGGATATGAGACACGGCCATCGGCACAGTAGACCAAGAAACAAGTTATTACAATCTTTTACTTATTGCATATGACCGCTGTTATCGGTTACCGTAGTCGCATAACAGAGCAAGATGATTTAATGTTTTTCAACAAACAGTGTTATTTGATTTAGTTATTGAATATTGGGCGTTTTGTACAGTCTCTAGATTGGAAGCTAATTCTCTTTAGTATGTGATCTTGCCCTATTCAAAGTTTCCCCGATAACGATGTTGATAAACCGTTAATGAGAAATGTTTATTAAATTAAATGTAGCTATGATTGTCGCATCCAGGGTTTGTACCCGTTAGTACCAAATGATGCAACTTCGTTCATTGTCTGCCTATAGCTATTACTGATAGCTGACATAAGCGACCCCTCTGTTCACACACCCACTAATATTTTTCTGCTTAACATTAAAAGGCATGTGTTTATTTTAGGATTATGTGGAAGCATGAATATGCATCCTTGAGAAAAATGATTAATTAAATGATTCATTCATATTTTAGTATTTAATCTAGAAATTGACCTTGTTTTTCTTTTTCAGACCGATCGTACATGAGACTGACAGAAAAAGAGAACGAAATGTTACCTATAGATGTAAGTTGCTACGAAATGCAATGCACTGATAACATTTAGTCAACAACACTAAAATGCATTTATGTGTTATTATCAACTTTGCTTGTGCTGTATTTTCAGATCGTGTTACAGACGTTGTTATCATTTGTGGTCACATGTTATGGAATAGTCCACATCTCAGGCGAGTTTAAAGACATGGATGCTTCCTCAGAGCTCAAAAACAAGTAAGCACACATCACAGATGTTCTTTCCTGACCGTATTGCCCATATGATGTACTTATGATGAGCATATTCTGTAGCCTTTAGAATTCAGCATTCCTGAAGATAATCAACTGACATTCAGCTCACTTGTGTACTTTTACTGTCTTGTTTTAACCAGGACATTTGACACACTGAGAAATCACCCGTCTTTTTACCTGTTCAATCACCGAGGCAGAGTACTCTTCCGTTCTCCAGAGGAAGAGTCCACTCCAAGTCCCCAGGCTTTGCCCTCCAACCCCCTGCGTTTACGGAAGCTGGAGAACTTTCACTGAGACTGGCCTTCAGAAGGCTGCCTTGCCTGTTTTTTCTTACAGTTATTTGCTCCTCAGATGAACAGGGAAAAGAAGATATATTCCTGTATTTATATGTGAATATGCTGTACAAACATGCATTTCTGTGGTTAATATTTTGTCAACGAATTGTGCCAACTCCTTTTCCAGCTGATATGTTTGTAAATACTTGTTATTGCTTGAGAGTCTTAAGCCTAGGTTACACCTGTAGCCCCCGGTTGGTTCACAGAAAGGAGGTTTTGTCTTTCTGTTGTACCAAGGGCACAAATCGTATCATGTACAGTGTAAATGAGCATCAGGAGCTGATCCTAATGGCAACAGAATCTTCCCTGTACCGTTCTAATATGAGGTTGAAATTATGGACCATAAGTTATATTGGTGTTAAATACATACAAGTACCCATGACTGCTGAATTTCAAAATTGAACTTAAGCAAAAAAATATTAAATATGACTAAAATATGTCTGAAGGACATGATAGATGAAGTAGAATAATAGCAATTCTAACAATACTGTGAACACTCAGTAGGAATGAATGGTACATTTTTTTAGGGGGCAATGTTTTTCATGTCAAGACACAACACATTTTTACCTTAATAAATTCGGACATATTGATGAATTTGTAACTCGAAATCCACTCATTTGTGCCCTGTGGTGCATTTTGTTGTCAGTGTATATTTATAATATAAAATTCTCATTATATGGGAATATCACAATATAATAGATATAAGATTAACCATATGTGATTTTTACAATTTAAACAGTGTCAATTATTACCTAAACCTGAGAGTTTAGTGGTCCAATTTGGAAGGTTCAAGGACTAGGTTTGGTACATAAACTTGGTTACCCATTGTTGTCCAAGTAGAGAATGAGCAGTTGAAATGGTCCGGTTTAAGCCTGTAATTATACTAATCCTTAGCTAAGCCCTTTTTTGCTAATACAGACCTGCTAAATACAGGCAATAGCAACCCTTCACCCCTTTAACCAAACACTGTTTGGTGTCTCTGGTATTAATAGCTTGTTGGGCAATATTGATTTAAAAACTGATGGAGAGCATATTTTCTTTGAATTTCTTCATACAATGCTGTATGAAGAACGTCGGCAGGTAGCAACTGAAGTGCCCTTGAGCAAGGTACCTAACCCCCGATTGCTCCCCGGGCGCTGCAGTGATAGCTGCCCACTGCTCCAGGTGTGTGTGTGTTCACTCCTCACGAAGGATGGGTTAAATGCAGAGGTCACATTTCGGTTATGGATAACTGATAAAAAAATGTCACTCACTTTAAAAAAAATTCTAACTTACAAAAACAACAATAATAATCATAGTCTCACCAAAGGCAATCTGAGCAGACTTTAAAGATGGTGATCAGAGAAGGTTTGTATACTGGATTATCAGAGCTCATTAACCCATAAGAATGTGATAAAGACAACACGTTTTTTCAGACAAACAACAATGTCCTATAAATCATTTGATTTTGTTAACACACGCCTCATTCAGTTTTAAACACCTTCCTGGATTCTGACACCTCAAACATCTTACTGGATACTTAGTCAGAAAATGGGCTAAAGGATTCACAAGGTAACACTGTATATCTATATTAGTCTATTAACATAGACAGCCTCATTCGGGAATATTAATTCATATTTACCCACCTGCCTAGATTTCACCCCCTCAATACTGTATTCTAAAGTCCATAAGTTGCAGGCTTCATAAAATGTAATAATTACAACACTTTCCTAATGTATAAATTGTGCAGTTGCTTTTGTAATTGTTTGCAAAGTGTAAATGAAATTTTGCTATCAGACTGTCCGTACTTCAACCTAAGTATAACATTTACATTTTAAATACAATGTGCACTGTAAAAAATACAACAAAGTAGAATTGTTCCTTTGTGATGTTTATTTCATTTTTTGCTGTTTTCATAAAAAAATCATAAAACTTTTTCTATATAATATCAGTTTACAAAATGTTTTATACAATTCTTAAAATATTTTTGTTCTTGTAGCAATACCATCCAAAAATAATCTATATTATTTATGAACATTAAAAAGTACTATACATCTGTTTTTTAATGAACAAAACAAACAAGAATGGGTCACTAAATGTAACATATGTCTGTGAAATTATTGAGTCACGTGATCACTGTCTCGGCTGAGCAGAAGAGAATCGTTTCTTGTTGAAACATGACCACATATTGGACAGAATCAAAACTCTGTTGTGGACGAGTTGATCAAAGCTTTAAACAAGAGTTGGCATGTCTCATCTGTGTGAAGAGCCATGTGTCTTTTTGGACAATGTGGGTGTGACAATTTTCATTGGACACTATTGCTTATAATAACTGCATGTTGAAAATTTAGCTGAATGACACTAATTTATGTGAGGTTATGTATTACCACAAATACAAGAGGCCAGCTAAGATTTTACACTGAATCCACAAATTCACAAAGACCTTGAGGATCTGACTGGATGAAACTTCTGTATTAAAAGTGCAGCAAGCGATTTCTGACAAACGCTGTTGATATTTGAAATCGATTTCTGAACAAACACACCCCTCTCTTCATTGCTCTGCCCTCAAAATAACAAACAGCCCCTTATTGCTGATTGGCTACGAGAGTGTTGTGGGTATCGGTCCGATCCACTTAGTTTTTTCCTATTTAAACAGCCAGGACTATGTATAACCATAATTATTTTAACACAGACATCTAAAACTCATTCACAAAATTGTTTTCAACCGCATTTCTCTGAAATCTACTGCACCTTTAACTAGAGAAACAGTGCATGTGTTTTCCACAGTTTTGGGAGTAAAACTGAGCTTGGCATATTATTGGTTGTTATTGCTCTTAATAGGTCTAAAACAGCGTATTTCTCCAGACTATTTTGAAGGTCCAACTATGTTGCTAACCCCCTGGGTTGTGGTCATTTCATGCAAAAACAAATCCAACTTCAATGCCAACTTCAACAATCTATTGATGCCAAATCAGTGGACAGATGTAATCTACAGACATACAGCAACCCCTTCATGTAACAGATACTGACCTTGCCTTGATGACCCTGTAATTTTACACAGTGTGTGAGGCTTGGCTTTTCTGGAGTGTGCTTATTCAAGAACTGTCTTTTATGCTTAAATAATGTCTTTCAGGCCATCTCCTGGGAGTTGACAACCTCAAACCTGGAACAGCTCTTTCTCACTGTGACCTCTCTTTTAGAGTTAACTGGACCAAAGTGTGGTCACATTTCCTCCATAACATACTCTCTTCCCCACAGCATATGCTGAAGCACTTTGCAGAGGCCAAGGGGTCAGCCTCGACCCGTGTGCTCTGTTGGCACGGCCTGCTGCTTCTTGTGTTCTTGCGTGTCTCTCAGCTGTGGCGTCTCACTATCTGCTGTGGACGTTGTTGAGCTGTGCAGGCAACACCTGTCTGTCTTCTATCTCCTCCAGCGCAGTCTCCAGCTGCTGGATCAGCACACGTTTCTTAAACCTGAGCCAGAAACAGAGAAAGCTTAAGCTACTTTTTAAAGCTGATCGTCTTCGACTAGGCTGGGTACATGATTGAATCTTCGAAGATTACATGCTGACCTCCGCTATGATGTCACAGACAAGATTCACTGGGAGTTTAGGGACACATTTTATATTTTTAAACCACAGATGCTGAATATTTTTGTATACAATTTGCAGTGTTTGGAGGTAATTTTACATAGATAAAAGATAAA
Organism: Ambastaia sidthimunki; assembly: GCA_036877625.1. Lineage (NCBI taxonomy): Eukaryota > Metazoa > Chordata > Actinopteri > Cypriniformes > Botiidae > Ambastaia > Ambastaia sidthimunki. The sequence continues at coordinate 14,511 of JAZGTK010005698.1, forward strand.
AATCCTCTACATTTTGAACTTGACCTCTGTCCCTCCTTAAAATTCCCTGGACACGCCCCTGCATTTCCAGCCGTGGTCACAGATGAGCAGAACATGAAAGACACGAAAGAGCTGCCGAGCACCTGAGGAGAGCTCTTACCTGGCTGCCTCTTTGATGGCATGATGAATGAAGTATCTCTGTACTGATGCTGGTCCCTTCACCTCCTCCAGTAATCTGAATATTGCCTCATAATCTGCATAAAAGAATAAGCAACAGATTTCAGCTGCATGCCCTCTTTGATGGTGCAAGTGCTCTCTTTAAAACCCAGAGCAAATTCATATAATATAGAAACAAATGTTTTGCAATTATAATGAGACACTCACTGCGGCCAGGCTTGCGAACCTCTTTGATGACTCGAGTACGCAGCTCTGCATTACTACCCTCTAGGGGAATCATAATGATTGTGCCCTGCGCTGGAGTGTCACCTCCGTTGCCCTCTATCGCCTCCTCTTGGCTTGGAGGACTCAGTCCCTCACAGTTCTGTGTGTGATCAGAGGGCCTCTCATCCACACAGTTCTCCAGTCCAATTCTCTCCTCCCCACAATCTGGTGGCCCCACCTCTCCCTTCTCCTCTGGAGATGCAGGTCCCCCTCCCACACCATCCACCCCTCCAGGCCACCCATCTCCAGCCTCCCCGCCCGGCACTCGCTCTCCATTACTTTCTGTGGCCAGTACATTGTTCCCCTCAGTCCCTGTAGTTGAAAACACAAAAGGATATATTCATGTTTAAAGGCAGGACAGGATCTGAAAGCAGTGATAGGATGTCCTACTTGCCTGTCAAACTATGTATTTGCATAACTCTGTGCACTATTGTAGAAGGCTTTGGAGATGCAAAACAGAGGGGGGATCTTATGCTTTCAAAGCTAGGTTGCTAATGTTAGCCTTTCCAAAACTGTCTACCCTACCTTTAGGGGATGCTTCTTCAAAAATCATGATAAATGATGGAGGCAGCAATAAATTGTATCGAATACAATTTTTTGAAAATGATGGGTCTGATGTTAGATGTAACTACTCTGAGGGATTCAGTTCTTTGTTAGTAGTGTTTTTGAGGGATTTATTTAAAGAAACTGCTCCAGAGTCATTTAGACTGAAAACACAACATTTTGCTCATATATTAATTGAAGTCTGAGCATGAAGTCTACATAATAAACACATGATAAACACTACAGCAGAAGATCCTGACCTGAAGCTCATAGCACTTTACCTTTGTGGAGGGGTATGGGTTTGATGATCCCCTGCTGGCCCTGGGTCCCTGCGGGGCCTTTGCCCAGTACATGATTTGTTATTATGGGAGGCGTTTGGGGCCGGCGCAGCAGAGGGGACATGCTCCTCCGCCTCTTCGGGGCCGTCCCTGAGTTCAGATCCCCCACGTTACCTCGCTTCTTATTCTGTGGACCTGTTACAAACTCATCTGCTTCATCTATCATCATTCCCTGTTGTTGAACAAGAAATAAAACAAACTTAGCATCCTTTCTATTAGATGTAAACTAAATGCATTAAAATTCAGTGTGTCATACTGTAATCTCTTTTAGATAGTATTTATTTGTGTTATATTTATTATTGTGTGACAAACAAGCACCTTCTTGTCCTGTTTGAATGGGTTGCCAAATGTGTGCAGTCGTTTGGGCTGATCCGTGTCAATCTCCCGCAAAGGTGAGGGCATCATCTTTAGGAATTCCTGATAATTTCCCATCTGTCCCACTGAAATACTGTGTATTGAGTCTATGGAATAAAGAAGCATTTTAATATTACACAAATAGTAAATGTCTATTAAAAAATTAAAAAAATTAATCATGCAATCAAGTTGCTACGTTAAAGCATACGGTTGTTCTTAAGATTTACACATTACACATTGTTTCTTGCAGTGGTTACCCAAAAATGATGAAACAGTTTTTGATTATGATTGGTTGAGTCACGTTTGATGCAGTTGTAAATTATTTTATAAGCATATGCCTGCGACCTTATGGCATCATTATTACTGTGTCACTGTGTTTCTGAGGAACTACATTGCAGGGCAAAAGAATATTTTTATCAGTATTAATATAGTTTTGTTGCAGTGTGTTTATTTTATGAAAACCTGCCAGGTATATTGAATAATCATTTTATAAAAGCAATATAAGCCTTAGTTTAGTGAAGCTGTAGTTTGCAGTGAATTCAGAACAGTAAAATGTATTTAATGCTGTTAGTAAAATTACCATCGTCCTGGCCTCTGATTATCTTCTGTGTTGTCCTCAGAAGGTTGGAACGCATTCGGGTCACTTGATCTAGAAGGTTCCGTCTGGGAATATCATAGGCATTCCGATAGGCCTGAGGCTTTAAATCCTTGATAAACAGGAAAGTGGATTTATTTGTTATTTTAAGTGATTATGAAGAACAGGAAAGAGGATTTGCTTGTTATCTTAAGCGATATACTATATGACGTTCAAACTCTGGCTGTATGGGATAAACATTACACAATAAAAATAATGTATTTATGTAATTAAATCACAGAGTAAATATCCAGTCTTAAGAATTCATCAAAATAAATCCCCACCATGAGCAAAATAACAATTTCAAATCTATTTCCATCTGTACGTTACAAATGTCAAGCTAGCTTTAGATAACTACACCATGAGCCACAAATATGAAGAGGACATTTCAGATCGAGTGTGTGGTGCAGAGTGGGCACCTTGTTGAGCAGTGCAATCTGGAAGCCAGCGAACTCTTTGAAGTTCATGTCGATGAGTCGGAAGGGCACCTCGCCTGTGATGCCTTGCAGGAGCTGCTTAAAGTCCCGCCGGTGGGCCAGAGACAGAGCGCTCGAGTGGTTCTTCACCTTGATGCCTGTTTCCGGTGGAGGTTTCTTACCCACAGACACAATCAGACGATCTGACTCGATCTTCGCCTGACAAAACAAGAAGGACCCAATTTAAAAAGCTGATGTACTCAGGCCTGATAAACAACAGATCTGTTTGATGTGAGGGAATGCTAGTTTTAAAATTAAATGCCCTGTCACCTGCACTCCAAAGTTTAAAGTTCTAGGAACGTTCAAAACGTCCAGCTTTTAGACGTTGTATTAACGTTATTGCGTGGTTATGAGAACGTTATTCAAACTCTTTTTAATTCTGAAATGTTTTAAGACTATTCCACTAACTACTTAAGAATAACGTTTTTAATATATTTTATATAACGTTAAAGAATGTTATACTAACGTTACTGCAAGAATGTCTTTGAGATAACTTTAAGGGAACATCAGTTTTGCTGTTATATTTGTTGAAACAGGGCAACAGGTTTTAGGCTTTTAACTATTAAGACAAGCTAAACATGCTCACCTGCTGACTGAGTTTTTTAAGGTATGAAATGACGCTGTAGCTCAGGCCACAATCCATATTGTCAGAGATGAGATTCGGGGCTCCCATCATCCTCAGAGCTTTTTTGAGAGGCTACGATCAGAGAGAGAGAGAGAGACAGAGAGAGAGAGAGAGACAGAGAGGACTGATAATGAGGACACACTCAGCATATATCTGCACTCAGAGCACATACACTTTATCTCATTACAGTTGTTAACTGACTAAACAAATACAGCTCATAACAGAGGTCAGATTACAAATCACACTCAAGTGCATCTGAAAGTCCATGAATTGTACATTGCCGACCAGATGGGCTTTAATTGGGATGTGTTTTTGTGGAAGTGGATGGGAGGAAATGTCTCACCAGGAGAAAGTAAGGAGGCATGGACTTCAGGTACATCTCAAAGGCCTGCCGCCACTTCAGGTTTGGCTTCAACTTGTGCACTTTAAACAAATCATCTGTAAGGAGATAAAGAAGATGCATCACAGATCTGAAATGCTTTCATTGTGTTCGTCTGTAAGAGGAACATGACAATGCAGTTACATAAATAAGTTGTGTTACATATGTACAGTGGAAACACACACACCGAGCAGTGGCAACAGGACGGGATAGTTGTAAGGCATGATGAAGAGGTTGACACAGGTGAGAGTAGTGCTGGCCTTCAGGTAACCGAACGGATGAGTTTGATCACTGTGTTTCCCGCTGCAGTTCACAAACACCTGCGTGACAGGAAGAGCAGTTAAGCACAGTTAACAGAGAGCCTTCATCTCACACGACACAGTTTCTCTGAGACAACCCTCATTTATCAATAGCTCATGTAAGAGGCTTCTTCTGAGACAGGTGTAATATACTTCCCAGCAAATTGTGGATTGTACTAATGTTTCCCTAACGTTTCCATTAACAAAAACGTTACAATGTTATTTTGAAAGTTTTAGGAATGCTCAAAGCATCCAGTTTTTACATGTTGTATTAAAGTTAATGCTTGGTTATAAGAACGTTATTTAAACTTTTTTAATTGTGTAATGTTTTGAAAACATTTGGAAACACTACTTTGCTTATATATATATGGTATATAATGTTAAAAAAGTTTAAACTTTAGAGAAAATTATCCAACATTCTGAGAATGTTCCCTGTTAGCTAGGTTGCCTGTAAATGTGCTATTAAATTAATGAGTTTTTTCTGATTAATATACCATTTACCTTTATTATTATATGTTTTTACTGATGCAAGTGTTGCTTTTTATCTATAAATATTATATTTGATAAAATGTGTGTACTTAAAGAAAACAACAATACACACACACAAACTTTTGTGTCATTTAATTTGTCCTAGTTGTTTTAAGAAACAAAATGATCTTAGTAAATGGCTCTTGAAAGACCACCTATTATAATTTCAAGAAGAAATTCAAAATGCATTCTGTCAAAAAATAAATCTTTGTATAATAGTATTTAATCTCCAAAAATAATCATGCCAAGGTCATGTCTGAGGTATGAGTCATTTCTGCAACATGTTCCTGTTAGAACGTTTAAACATTTGAATAAAAATTCAATGCTTCAATGCTGTGCTGGTAAAAAATATCCATCTGTATAACCACCAACAGTAAGTATCAGCAATAATAACAGTGCTGCATGCCAAACGAGGTTTGCCCAATCACAAAACCTTGAGTTGAATGTTCAAGCCATTAGCTTGGAACTGGCACATTCTGTAGGCGTCTGTATTCAACATTCCGGTAAATATGAAAAACCAAACACCCACCAGCTCTCTCTACTCTTTTCATAGCAACACCATGACATATTTCACTGTGCTTTACCCAGCCAGCAGTCTGAAGATGGCATGCTAACTGCAGTTCAGATAGAGCAGATGAAAACTGTCCCACCTGCCAGCACATGTGAGGAGATTTCCTCTCCAGGATGTACTGAGTGAGCGGCGAGGGCTCCAGCTCGTACTTGTCAAACGGCAGTTTGTCGATAACCATCGGTTCGCAGTCGACACAGGAAAACCGCACCACAGGATGGGCAGAACGAGGTGGCTAAAGAGAGAGAAGGATGTGTTATTACACAGACAGCCACCACTCCTCCACACTGGGTTTATTTCAGAGGATATACAGTACAGTATGTCTTTTAGATTACTGTTCATCCTGTGATCACAGCACCAGTGGATAATGACCCGTCTGTTTCTGGCATGTGACAACACAAGCTGTTCACTCCCAACAGTCTCCCAGCTAACAATTTTAGCTTGTAAGAACATTTCCGTAACGTTTGCATTAGATATCAAAAACGAAAAAAGTTCTAGGAACTTTGTATGTTTTAAATACTGTAACATTTTTAAAACGTTCCACTAACAACTTAAGAATAACATTTTGATATATGATATATAATGTTAAAACATGTTTTATTAACATTAATACAAGAATGTTTTGAGAGAACTTTAAGAGAACTTTAGCCAGTATTCTGAGAAAGTTTCTGTTTGCTGGGCTGCCTGAATATCAAAAAAACTAAAGAAACAGTTTTGGCAACAAGTGCTGTGAACCAAACAAAATGTAAAATTTATGAAATAACCTAAAACTTTTTCTTGAAGGAGACGCTGTAGTTCGGTAAAGGAGTTAGCTGTAGCTACGTTTATTGCTAAAGCAACACTTCTAATTTTCGTTTAGGTTGTAAATACGTTTATGCCTATATTTTATTTGATTTCAGTACACAGAAATGTTTTAACAGTTTTAGTAAACTATAATAACCTTGCCCAAAACACCAATTTTAACCTGACAAATGTTACTTTCGGATACTGTATAAATGGAAAATTTAACCAGACAAACACGGTTATGGTGCATTTTATTTGACATTTGCTGATACGCCCATATTCCTAACCACATCTGCACCCATTTCTGTTACTGAGTGACAATATTGACACGATACTCGAGATGTCAGGAAGGAAATGAAAGTTCAGATGACTTCATGCTAGGAGTCTAGCGGTAAGTGCTAACGCTCTGTTAAGCATGCAGGCCGGGGCTGCAGCAGTCTTTTTCAGTTGGCAATCGCTCTCACAGAGCCCACAAGCTGAGTTTAGCTGTGGCACTCTGGCACGGCACCAGCTGCTGTCTCTACAGTGCACTTGTTCAAGAAAGAATAGACAGCGAGGGGGTGGGAAACCTTTAGGACAGTGCAGCTTTTTCTCATGTTACCACCTCTTTATCTCCTCTCAGCCCCCTTATCTTCATCCCCATTCATTAGCAATGTTTGAGCATGAAAGCCAACCTTTAGTTTTCAGAGGTCATTACCTTTGGCTGATAAATTGTTTCATCCACTCTCTGCTTGTATCAGCTGATACTAATACACCTATCCAGCCTCCTTTCGCAACCCCTCTGCTTAGTACTTTTCCATTTCAATGCGCAGAAAGATGCCAATGACCCAGAGTTAAATAAATGGCCCACTGCCTAGTAGCTACAGCACTTACGACTACATTGAAGTGGAAATTGGTTGTGCAGTCAGACATGTAAACAACAGCATTTTAAAACCAACTGATGTCAGTGACCCAAAAGCTACTGCAGTCATGGCTTGTGATGATTCTAATCTTTCAAATTCTGTTTTTTGAAGGTGTATTATTTAATCATTTACCAGAGTGGGGGAGTTCTGATCAGGCCAAAAGGATTCTGGGATTGGCCAGTGACCTACAGGTACCCCCGTCTTGGGATTGGGTCGAACATAGATGAGTTTGTGGCAGCTGTGCCAGGGCTGTGGACTAAAGGAGGTCAAAGGACGGGCTGGATCGACCAGACCATCTGCAAAAAGGGAATGTTTGGAAAATGTTGAGTAATTTGGGAAATTTATGTTTTTTCTGCATTGTCTATTGATTACATTCTTAATACATGCAAAGCTAGCATGGAATAACATTATTATCTCGTGTAAAACAGTGTGTCGACATCATGAAAAGGACAATTGCATTTTATTGGTCAATCGCTTCTTGTACCAACCTTCACCTATTGCAGGTGGATCTGGACCGCTCTTCTCAAAGTTTATTACAACTCCACTTATAACCTTTTGCACAAGAGACTCAAGACACTGGTTCAGCATCCTTTGTGT
>JAZGTK010005699.1:0-21956 GCA_036877625.1 Ambastaia sidthimunki
ACACAAAGGATGCTGAACCAGTGTCTTGAGTCTCTTGTGCAAAAGGTTATAAGTGGAGTTGTAATAAACTTTGAGAAGAGCGGTCCAGATCCACCTGCAATAGGTGAAGGTTGGTACAAGAAGCGATTGACCAATAAAATGCAATTGTCCTTTTCATGATGTCGACACACTGTTTTACACGAGATAATAATGTTATTCCATGCTAGCTTTGCATGTATTAAGAATGTAATCAATAGACAATGCAGAAAAAACATAAATTTCCCAAATTACTCAACATTTTCCAAACATTCCCTTTTTGCAGATGGTCTGGTCGATCCAGCCCGTCCTTTGACCTCCTTTAGTCCACAGCCCTGGCACAGCTGCCACAAACTCATCTATGTTCGACCCAATCCCAAGACGGGGGTACCTGTAGGTCACTGGCCAATCCCAGAATCCTTTTGGCCTGATCAGAACTCCCCCACTCTGGTAAATGATTAAATAATACACCTTCAAAAAACAGAATTTGAAAGATTAGAATCATCACAAGCCATGACTGCAGTAGCTTTTGGGTCACTGACATCAGTTGGTTTTAAAATGCTGTTGTTTACATGTCTGACTGCACAACCAATTTCCACTTCAATGTAGTCGTAAGTGCTGTAGCTACTAGGCAGTGGGCCATTTATTTAACTCTGGGTCATTGGCATCTTTCTGCGCATTGAAATGGAAAAGTACTAAGCAGAGGGGTTGCGAAAGGAGGCTGGATAGGTGTATTAGTATCAGCTGATACAAGCAGAGAGTGGATGAAACAATTTATCAGCCAAAGGTAATGACCTCTGAAAACTAAAGGTTGGCTTTCATGCTCAAACATTGCTAATGAATGGGGATGAAGATAAGGGGGCTGAGAGGAGATAAAGAGGTGGTAACATGAGAAAAAGCTGCACTGTCCTAAAGGTTTCCCACCCCCTCGCTGTCTATTCTTTCTTGAACAAGTGCACTGTAGAGACAGCAGCTGGTGCCGTGCCAGAGTGCCACAGCTAAACTCAGCTTGTGGGCTCTGTGAGAGCGATTGCCAACTGAAAAAGACTGCTGCAGCCCCGGCCTGCATGCTTAACAGAGCGTTAGCACTTACCGCTAGACTCCTAGCATGAAGTCATCTGAACTTTCATTTCCTTCCTGACATCTCGAGTATCGTGTCAATATTGTCACTCAGTAACAGAAATGGGTGCAGATGTGGTTAGGAATATGGGCGTATCAGCAAATGTCAAATAAAATGCACCATAACCGTGTTTGTCTGGTTAAATTTTCCATTTATACAGTATCCGAAAGTAACATTTGTCAGGTTAAAATTGGTGTTTTGGGCAAGGTTATTATAGTTTACTAAAACTGTTAAAACATTTCTGTGTACTGAAATCAAATAAAATATAGGCATAAACGTATTTACAACCTAAACGAAAATTAGAAGTGTTGCTTTAGCAATAAACGTAGCTACAGCTAACTCCTTTACCGAACTACAGCGTCTCCTTCAAGAAAAAGTTTTAGGTTATTTCATAAATTTTACATTTTGTTTGGTTCACAGCACTTGTTGCCAAAACTGTTTCTTTAGTTTTTTTGATATTCAGGCAGCCCAGCAAACAGAAACTTTCTCAGAATACTGGCTAAAGTTCTCTTAAAGTTCTCTCAAAACATTCTTGTATTAATGTTAATAAAACATGTTTTAACATTATATATCATATATCAAAATGTTATTCTTAAGTTGTTAGTGGAACGTTTTAAAAATGTTACAGTATTTAAAACATACAAAGTTCCTAGAACTTTTTTCGTTTTTGATATCTAATGCAAACGTTACGGAAATGTTCTTACAAGCTAAAATTGTTAGCTGGGAGACTGTTGGGAGTGAACAGCTTGTGTTGTCACATGCCAGAAACAGACGGGTCATTATCCACTGGTGCTGTGATCACAGGATGAACAGTAATCTAAAAGACATACTGTACTGTATATCCTCTGAAATAAACCCAGTGTGGAGGAGTGGTGGCTGTCTGTGTAATAACACATCCTTCTCTCTCTTTAGCCACCTCGTTCTGCCCATCCTGTGGTGCGGTTTTCCTGTGTCGACTGCGAACCGATGGTTATCGACAAACTGCCGTTTGACAAGTACGAGCTGGAGCCCTCGCCGCTCACTCAGTACATCCTGGAGAGGAAATCTCCTCACATGTGCTGGCAGGTGGGACAGTTTTCATCTGCTCTATCTGAACTGCAGTTAGCATGCCATCTTCAGACTGCTGGCTGGGTAAAGCACAGTGAAATATGTCATGGTGTTGCTATGAAAAGAGTAGAGAGAGCTGGTGGGTGTTTGGTTTTTCATATTTACCGGAATGTTGAATACAGACGCCTACAGAATGTGCCAGTTCCAAGCTAATGGCTTGAACATTCAACTCAAGGTTTTGTGATTGGGCAAACCTCGTTTGGCATGCAGCACTGTTATTATTGCTGATACTTACTGTTGGTGGTTATACAGATGGATATTTTTTACCAGCACAGCATTGAAGCATTGAATTTTTATTCAAATGTTTAAACGTTCTAACAGGAACATGTTGCAGAAATGACTCATACCTCAGACATGACCTTGGCATGATTATTTTTGGAGATTAAATACTATTATACAAAGATTTATTTTTTGACAGAATGCATTTTGAATTTCTTCTTGAAATTATAATAGGTGGTCTTTCAAGAGCCATTTACTAAGATCATTTTGTTTCTTAAAACAACTAGGACAAATTAAATGACACAAAAGTTTGTGTGTGTGTATTGTTGTTTTCTTTAAGTACACACATTTTATCAAATATAATATTTATAGATAAAAAGCAACACTTGCATCAGTAAAAACATATAATAATAAAGGTAAATGGTATATTAATCAGAAAAAACTCATTAATTTAATAGCACATTTACAGGCAACCTAGCTAACAGGGAACATTCTCAGAATGTTGGATAATTTTCTCTAAAGTTTAAACTTTTTTAACATTATATACCATATATATATAAGCAAAGTAGTGTTTCCAAATGTTTTCAAAACATTACACAATTAAAAAAGTTTAAATAACGTTCTTATAACCAAGCATTAACTTTAATACAACATGTAAAAACTGGATGCTTTGAGCATTCCTAAAACTTTCAAAATAACATTGTAACGTTTTTGTTAATGGAAACGTTAGGGAAACATTAGTACAATCCACAATTTGCTGGGAAGTATATTACACCTGTCTCAGAAGAAGCCTCTTACATGAGCTATTGATAAATGAGGGTTGTCTCAGAGAAACTGTGTCGTGTGAGATGAAGGCTCTCTGTTAACTGTGCTTAACTGCTCTTCCTGTCACGCAGGTGTTTGTGAACTGCAGCGGGAAACACAGTGATCAAACTCATCCGTTCGGTTACCTGAAGGCCAGCACTACTCTCACCTGTGTCAACCTCTTCATCATGCCTTACAACTATCCCGTCCTGTTGCCACTGCTCGGTGTGTGTGTTTCCACTGTACATATGTAACACAACTTATTTATGTAACTGCATTGTCATGTTCCTCTTACAGACGAACACAATGAAAGCATTTCAGATCTGTGATGCATCTTCTTTATCTCCTTACAGATGATTTGTTTAAAGTGCACAAGTTGAAGCCAAACCTGAAGTGGCGGCAGGCCTTTGAGATGTACCTGAAGTCCATGCCTCCTTACTTTCTCCTGGTGAGACATTTCCTCCCATCCACTTCCACAAAAACACATCCCAATTAAAGCCCATCTGGTCGGCAATGTACAATTCATGGACTTTCAGATGCACTTGAGTGTGATTTGTAATCTGACCTCTGTTATGAGCTGTATTTGTTTAGTCAGTTAACAACTGTAATGAGATAAAGTGTATGTGCTCTGAGTGCAGATATATGCTGAGTGTGTCCTCATTATCAGTCCTCTCTGTCTCTCTCTCTCTCTCTGTCTCTCTCTCTCTCTCTGATCGTAGCCTCTCAAAAAAGCTCTGAGGATGATGGGAGCCCCGAATCTCATCTCTGACAATATGGATTGTGGCCTGAGCTACAGCGTCATTTCATACCTTAAAAAACTCAGTCAGCAGGTGAGCATGTTTAGCTTGTCTTAATAGTTAAAAGCCTAAAACCTGTTGCCCTGTTTCAACAAATATAACAGCAAAACTGATGTTCCCTTAAAGTTATCTCAAAGACATTCTTGCAGTAACGTTAGTATAACATTCTTTAACGTTATATAAAATATATTAAAAACGTTATTCTTAAGTAGTTAGTGGAATAGTCTTAAAACATTTCAGAATTAAAAAGAGTTTGAATAACGTTCTCATAACCACGCAATAACGTTAATACAACGTCTAAAAGCTGGACGTTTTGAACGTTCCTAGAACTTTAAACTTTGGAGTGCAGGTGACAGGGCATTTAATTTTAAAACTAGCATTCCCTCACATCAAACAGATCTGTTGTTTATCAGGCCTGAGTACATCAGCTTTTTAAATTGGGTCCTTCTTGTTTTGTCAGGCGAAGATCGAGTCAGATCGTCTGATTGTGTCTGTGGGTAAGAAACCTCCACCGGAAACAGGCATCAAGGTGAAGAACCACTCGAGCGCTCTGTCTCTGGCCCACCGGCGGGACTTTAAGCAGCTCCTGCAAGGCATCACAGGCGAGGTGCCCTTCCGACTCATCGACATGAACTTCAAAGAGTTCGCTGGCTTCCAGATTGCACTGCTCAACAAGGTGCCCACTCTGCACCACACACTCGATCTGAAATGTCCTCTTCATATTTGTGGCTCATGGTGTAGTTATCTAAAGCTAGCTTGACATTTGTAACGTACAGATGGAAATAGATTTGAAATTGTTATTTTGCTCATGGTGGGGATTTATTTTGATGAATTCTTAAGACTGGATATTTACTCTGTGATTTAATTACATAAATACATTATTTTTATTGTGTAATGTTTATCCCATACAGCCAGAGTTTGAACGTCATATAGTATATCGCTTAAGATAACAAGCAAATCCTCTTTCCTGTTCTTCATAATCACTTAAAATAACAAATAAATCCACTTTCCTGTTTATCAAGGATTTAAAGCCTCAGGCCTATCGGAATGCCTATGATATTCCCAGACGGAACCTTCTAGATCAAGTGACCCGAATGCGTTCCAACCTTCTGAGGACAACACAGAAGATAATCAGAGGCCAGGACGATGGTAATTTTACTAACAGCATTAAATACATTTTACTGTTCTGAATTCACTGCAAACTACAGCTTCACTAAACTAAGGCTTATATTGCTTTTATAAAATGATTATTCAATATACCTGGCAGGTTTTCATAAAATAAACACACTGCAACAAAACTATATTAATACTGATAAAAATATTCTTTTGCCCTGCAATGTAGTTCCTCAGAAACACAGTGACACAGTAATAATGATGCCATAAGGTCGCAGGCATATGCTTATAAAATAATTTACAACTGCATCAAACGTGACTCAACCAATCATAATCAAAAACTGTTTCATCATTTTTGGGTAACCACTGCAAGAAACAATGTGTAATGTGTAAATCTTAAGAACAACCGTATGCTTTAACGTAGCAACTTGATTGCATGATTAATTTTTTTAATTTTTTAATAGACATTTACTATTTGTGTAATATTAAAATGCTTCTTTATTCCATAGACTCAATACACAGTATTTCAGTGGGACAGATGGGAAATTATCAGGAATTCCTAAAGATGATGCCCTCACCTTTGCGGGAGATTGACACGGATCAGCCCAAACGACTGCACACATTTGGCAACCCATTCAAACAGGACAAGAAGGTGCTTGTTTGTCACACAATAATAAATATAACACAAATAAATACTATCTAAAAGAGATTACAGTATGACACACTGAATTTTAATGCATTTAGTTTACATCTAATAGAAAGGATGCTAAGTTTGTTTTATTTCTTGTTCAACAACAGGGAATGATGATAGATGAAGCAGATGAGTTTGTAACAGGTCCACAGAATAAGAAGCGAGGTAACGTGGGGGATCTGAACTCAGGGACGGCCCCGAAGAGGCGGAGGAGCATGTCCCCTCTGCTGCGCCGGCCCCAAACGCCTCCCATAATAACAAATCATGTACTGGGCAAAGGCCCCGCAGGGACCCAGGGCCAGCAGGGGATCATCAAACCCATACCCCTCCACAAAGGTAAAGTGCTATGAGCTTCAGGTCAGGATCTTCTGCTGTAGTGTTTATCATGTGTTTATTATGTAGACTTCATGCTCAGACTTCAATTAATATATGAGCAAAATGTTGTGTTTTCAGTCTAAATGACTCTGGAGCAGTTTCTTTAAATAAATCCCTCAAAAACACTACTAACAAAGAACTGAATCCCTCAGAGTAGTTACATCTAACATCAGACCCATCATTTTCAAAAAATTGTATTCGATACAATTTATTGCTGCCTCCATCATTTATCATGATTTTTGAAGAAGCATCCCCTAAAGGTAGGGTAGACAGTTTTGGAAAGGCTAACATTAGCAACCTAGCTTTGAAAGCATAAGATCCCCCCTCTGTTTTGCATCTCCAAAGCCTTCTACAATAGTGCACAGAGTTATGCAAATACATAGTTTGACAGGCAAGTAGGACATCCTATCACTGCTTTCAGATCCTGTCCTGCCTTTAAACATGAATATATCCTTTTGTGTTTTCAACTACAGGGACTGAGGGGAACAATGTACTGGCCACAGAAAGTAATGGAGAGCGAGTGCCGGGCGGGGAGGCTGGAGATGGGTGGCCTGGAGGGGTGGATGGTGTGGGAGGGGGACCTGCATCTCCAGAGGAGAAGGGAGAGGTGGGGCCACCAGATTGTGGGGAGGAGAGAATTGGACTGGAGAACTGTGTGGATGAGAGGCCCTCTGATCACACACAGAACTGTGAGGGACTGAGTCCTCCAAGCCAAGAGGAGGCGATAGAGGGCAACGGAGGTGACACTCCAGCGCAGGGCACAATCATTATGATTCCCCTAGAGGGTAGTAATGCAGAGCTGCGTACTCGAGTCATCAAAGAGGTTCGCAAGCCTGGCCGCAGTGAGTGTCTCATTATAATTGCAAAACATTTGTTTCTATATTATATGAATTTGCTCTGGGTTTTAAAGAGAGCACTTGCACCATCAAAGAGGGCATGCAGCTGAAATCTGTTGCTTATTCTTTTATGCAGATTATGAGGCAATATTCAGATTACTGGAGGAGGTGAAGGGACCAGCATCAGTACAGAGATACTTCATTCATCATGCCATCAAAGAGGCAGCCAGGTAAGAGCTCTCCTCAGGTGCTCGGCAGCTCTTTCGTGTCTTTCATGTTCTGCTCATCTGTGACCACGGCTGGAAATGCAGGGGCGTGTCCAGGGAATTTTAAGGAGGGACAGAGGTCAAGTTCAAAATGTAGAGGATTTTTATCTTTTATCTATGTAAAATTACCTCCAAACACTGCAAATTGTATACAAAAATATTCAGCATCTGTGGTTTAAAAATATAAAATGTGTCCCTAAACTCCCAGTGAATCTTGTCTGTGACATCATAGCGGAGGTCAGCATGTAATCTTCGAAGATTCAATCATGTACCCAGCCTAGTCGAAGACGATCAGCTTTAAAAAGTAGCTTAAGCTTTCTCTGTTTCTGGCTCAGGTTTAAGAAACGTGTGCTGATCCAGCAGCTGGAGACTGCGCTGGAGGAGATAGAAGACAGACAGGTGTTGCCTGCACAGCTCAACAACGTCCACAGCAGATAGTGAGACGCCACAGCTGAGAGACACGCAAGAACACAAGAAGCAGCAGGCCGTGCCAACAGAGCACACGGGTCGAGGCTGACCCCTTGGCCTCTGCAAAGTGCTTCAGCATATGCTGTGGGGAAGAGAGTATGTTATGGAGGAAATGTGACCACACTTTGGTCCAGTTAACTCTAAAAGAGAGGTCACAGTGAGAAAGAGCTGTTCCAGGTTTGAGGTTGTCAACTCCCAGGAGATGGCCTGAAAGACATTATTTAAGCATAAAAGACAGTTCTTGAATAAGCACACTCCAGAAAAGCCAAGCCTCACACACTGTGTAAAATTACAGGGTCATCAAGGCAAGGTCAGTATCTGTTACATGAAGGGGTTGCTGTATGTCTGTAGATTACATCTGTCCACTGATTTGGCATCAATAGATTGTTGAAGTTGGCATTGAAGTTGGATTTGTTTTTGCATGAAATGACCACAACCCAGGGGGTTAGCAACATAGTTGGACCTTCAAAATAGTCTGGAGAAATACGCTGTTTTAGACCTATTAAGAGCAATAACAACCAATAATATGCCAAGCTCAGTTTTACTCCCAAAACTGTGGAAAACACATGCACTGTTTCTCTAGTTAAAGGTGCAGTAGATTTCAGAGAAATGCGGTTGAAAACAATTTTGTGAATGAGTTTTAGATGTCTGTGTTAAAATAATTATGGTTATACATAGTCCTGGCTGTTTAAATAGGAAAAAACTAAGTGGATCGGACCGATACCCACAACACTCTCGTAGCCAATCAGCAATAAGGGGCTGTTTGTTATTTTGAGGGCAGAGCAATGAAGAGAGGGGTGTGTTTGTTCAGAAATCGATTTCAAATATCAACAGCGTTTGTCAGAAATCGCTTGCTGCACTTTTAATACAGAAGTTTCATCCAGTCAGATCCTCAAGGTCTTTGTGAATTTGTGGATTCAGTGTAAAATCTTAGCTGGCCTCTTGTATTTGTGGTAATACATAACCTCACATAAATTAGTGTCATTCAGCTAAATTTTCAACATGCAGTTATTATAAGCAATAGTGTCCAATGAAAATTGTCACACCCACATTGTCCAAAAAGACACATGGCTCTTCACACAGATGAGACATGCCAACTCTTGTTTAAAGCTTTGATCAACTCGTCCACAACAGAGTTTTGATTCTGTCCAATATGTGGTCATGTTTCAACAAGAAACGATTCTCTTCTGCTCAGCCGAGACAGTGATCACGTGACTCAATAATTTCACAGACATATGTTACATTTAGTGACCCATTCTTGTTTGTTTTGTTCATTAAAAAACAGATGTATAGTACTTTTTAATGTTCATAAATAATATAGATTATTTTTGGATGGTATTGCTACAAGAACAAAAATATTTTAAGAATTGTATAAAACATTTTGTAAACTGATATTATATAGAAAAAGTTTTATGATTTTTTTATGAAAACAGCAAAAAATGAAATAAACATCACAAAGGAACAATTCTACTTTGTTGTATTTTTTACAGTGCACATTGTATTTAAAATGTAAATGTTATACTTAGGTTGAAGTACGGACAGTCTGATAGCAAAATTTCATTTACACTTTGCAAACAATTACAAAAGCAACTGCACAATTTATACATTAGGAAAGTGTTGTAATTATTACATTTTATGAAGCCTGCAACTTATGGACTTTAGAATACAGTATTGAGGGGGTGAAATCTAGGCAGGTGGGTAAATATGAATTAATATTCCCGAATGAGGCTGTCTATGTTAATAGACTAATATAGATATACAGTGTTACCTTGTGAATCCTTTAGCCCATTTTCTGACTAAGTATCCAGTAAGATGTTTGAGGTGTCAGAATCCAGGAAGGTGTTTAAAACTGAATGAGGCGTGTGTTAACAAAATCAAATGATTTATAGGACATTGTTGTTTGTCTGAAAAAACGTGTTGTCTTTATCACATTCTTATGGGTTAATGAGCTCTGATAATCCAGTATACAAACCTTCTCTGATCACCATCTTTAAAGTCTGCTCAGATTGCCTTTGGTGAGACTATGATTATTATTGTTGTTTTTGTAAGTTAGAATTTTTTTTAAAGTGAGTGACATTTTTTTATCAGTTATCCATAACCGAAATGTGACCTCTGCATTTAACCCATCCTTCGTGAGGAGTGAACACACACACACCTGGAGCAGTGGGCAGCTATCACTGCAGCGCCCGGGGAGCAATCGGGGGTTAGGTACCTTGCTCAAGGGCACTTCAGTTGCTACCTGCCGACGTTCTTCATACAGCATTGTATGAAGAAATTCAAAGAAAATATGCTCTCCATCAGTTTTTAAATCAATATTGCCCAACAAGCTATTAATACCAGAGACACCAAACAGTGTTTGGTTAAAGGGGTGAAGGGTTGCTATTGCCTGTATTTAGCAGGTCTGTATTAGCAAAAAAGGGCTTAGCTAAGGATTAGTATAATTACAGGCTTAAACCGGACCATTTCAACTGCTCATTCTCTACTTGGACAACAATGGGTAACCAAGTTTATGTACCAAACCTAGTCCTTGAACCTTCCAAATTGGACCACTAAACTCTCAGGTTTAGGTAATAATTGACACTGTTTAAATTGTAAAAATCACATATGGTTAATCTTATATCTATTATATTGTGATATTCCCATATAATGAGAATTTTATATTATAAATATACACTGACAACAAAATGCACCACAGGGCACAAATGAGTGGATTTCGAGTTACAAATTCATCAATATGTCCGAATTTATTAAGGTAAAAATGTGTTGTGTCTTGACATGAAAAACATTGCCCCCTAAAAAAATGTACCATTCATTCCTACTGAGTGTTCACAGTATTGTTAGAATTGCTATTATTCTACTTCATCTATCATGTCCTTCAGACATATTTTAGTCATATTTAATATTTTTTTGCTTAAGTTCAATTTTGAAATTCAGCAGTCATGGGTACTTGTATGTATTTAACACCAATATAACTTATGGTCCATAATTTCAACCTCATATTAGAACGGTACAGGGAAGATTCTGTTGCCATTAGGATCAGCTCCTGATGCTCATTTACACTGTACATGATACGATTTGTGCCCTTGGTACAACAGAAAGACAAAACCTCCTTTCTGTGAACCAACCGGGGGCTACAGGTGTAACCTAGGCTTAAGACTCTCAAGCAATAACAAGTATTTACAAACATATCAGCTGGAAAAGGAGTTGGCACAATTCGTTGACAAAATATTAACCACAGAAATGCATGTTTGTACAGCATATTCACATATAAATACAGGAATATATCTTCTTTTCCCTGTTCATCTGAGGAGCAAATAACTGTAAGAAAAAACAGGCAAGGCAGCCTTCTGAAGGCCAGTCTCAGTGAAAGTTCTCCAGCTTCCGTAAACGCAGGGGGTTGGAGGGCAAAGCCTGGGGACTTGGAGTGGACTCTTCCTCTGGAGAACGGAAGAGTACTCTGCCTCGGTGATTGAACAGGTAAAAAGACGGGTGATTTCTCAGTGTGTCAAATGTCCTGGTTAAAACAAGACAGTAAAAGTACACAAGTGAGCTGAATGTCAGTTGATTATCTTCAGGAATGCTGAATTCTAAAGGCTACAGAATATGCTCATCATAAGTACATCATATGGGCAATACGGTCAGGAAAGAACATCTGTGATGTGTGCTTACTTGTTTTTGAGCTCTGAGGAAGCATCCATGTCTTTAAACTCGCCTGAGATGTGGACTATTCCATAACATGTGACCACAAATGATAACAACGTCTGTAACACGATCTGAAAATACAGCACAAGCAAAGTTGATAATAACACATAAATGCATTTTAGTGTTGTTGACTAAATGTTATCAGTGCATTGCATTTCGTAGCAACTTACATCTATAGGTAACATTTCGTTCTCTTTTTCTGTCAGTCTCATGTACGATCGGTCTGAAAAAGAAAAACAAGGTCAATTTCTAGATTAAATACTAAAATATGAATGAATCATTTAATTAATCATTTTTCTCAAGGATGCATATTCATGCTTCCACATAATCCTAAAATAAACACATGCCTTTTAATGTTAAGCAGAAAAATATTAGTGGGTGTGTGAACAGAGGGGTCGCTTATGTCAGCTATCAGTAATAGCTATAGGCAGACAATGAACGAAGTTGCATCATTTGGTACTAACGGGTACAAACCCTGGATGCGACAATCATAGCTACATTTAATTTAATAAACATTTCTCATTAACGGTTTATCAACATCGTTATCGGGGAAACTTTGAATAGGGCAAGATCACATACTAAAGAGAATTAGCTTCCAATCTAGAGACTGTACAAAACGCCCAATATTCAATAACTAAATCAAATAACACTGTTTGTTGAAAAACATTAAATCATCTTGCTCTGTTATGCGACTACGGTAACCGATAACAGCGGTCATATGCAATAAGTAAAAGATTGTAATAACTTGTTTCTTGGTCTACTGTGCCGATGGCCGTGTCTCATATCCTAGTAAACTGCCTAACTTGACAGCATTTCGTGTGCACAACCGAATGTGCGATGGGCCCCTATTATGCCCCAAATTGCTGTCTAGGTAGGTAGTTCACTAGGTTTTGACACACAGCCAGCATGCTAGCTTAAAACTGTCATGCACACTCAGCTTTGCAGAGGCCGCACAAACCACCTGCCCCGAATTATGAACAGCTTTCTGAAAAACAAAACGTCTATCTATCACCCCTCATTTTTGGATAAACAATACTTACGCTGTGCCGCTGAAAAAGCTGCGTGTGCCAGTGCGAAAAGCCCAACACCGACAACACCTTTCCAGAAGGACGAGGCCATTTTTACTCCAGCGCAACTGAACGAGCGGCTGCCGAGGCGCGTGAAGCTCTCCACAATGAGAGCCGCTCATCGCTGCCACAATAATCGCACTTCCGGTTTTCTACCGCTAACGTAATAATACAAAGAAATATTTTTAATAATTTAAATGAAGAAAAGGTGGACATTTTTTCTAAAAAAAGCTGGAAAAATGAAACGAAGCATGTTAAAATCATGTACATTTAAACAATTATGGTCATGATCCTTTTACTCGTTTACTGAGCAAATAAATATGAACAATTTTTAATATACAATTTTCGTATTATTTAACAATTTTAGTTTTCAATGAACTTTACAGACAAACAATGCAAGTGTTACAACTTTTTACAAATTTGTTGTTCTGGGGGAAAATACAAAGTATTTCTCTTTCATTTGTCAATTATTTGTTATTTTTTATGATACTAAATCATGGGCCATCTATGCAGCTTCCGTCTTTAATTCCAAATGATGTTTAAATGACTTTGCATGAAGAATAATACATTAATATAATCTGAATTTCAACAAGTATGTTTAAGTACTGTTATAATATATATATTTGTAATGTTAAAATGTACATTTATAATATAATGTGTCATTGTTCGCTAATGACGGTGCAGAATGAAACTACACGTCGACAGTTATTATGCGCATCCGCTGCGCAATGTGAATCGTACGAACATCTTTTTTGGTTAGTCGTGACGTTGACTGCAGTGGGCGGGGCGACGCTGGGAATCAGGAACAATCTACAGCAGCCTATCTGCTTATGTTCCTGCCTATGTCCAGCGATCCTGATCGCGGTGCATTCATCTGTCTCCGATCCTTTTACCTCAAAGCAATGCCAACATGGGCTCTACGTGTAAAAATAACATCACAATGAGAATCTGGAGATGTTTGCCGCTGTTTGTTTTAGCGAGCACCATCTCCCTGTGTCTTTGCAGGGCTGAAGACAGTGGCATGGAAAACATCGTGACAGAGAAGAAGGCAGAAGAAAGCCACAGACAAGACAGCGCAGACCTGCTGATCTTCATCATGCTCCTCACCCTCACCATCTTGACCATATGGTTGTTCAAACACCGACGGTTCCGGTTTCTGCATGAGACCGGACTGGCTATGATATACGGTGAGAACAGGACGCGTGATGATCATTTGCTGTGTTATGATTTCAGATATGACTTATGCTTGTTCCTACAATAAAGTTTACAACGGCACGGGATCTGTTCAATTGAATTACGCCATGTATGATCATGACTGTTCAAAGGTTTGTTTTGGAGGTCCCACTGAAAAGCAGGGCCTGTAGAGTACAGATTCCAGCTGCAGTCTTTTAATGACTGTTTTTTCTTGCATGGGATATACTGCCTTAATTGTTATTATTGTCACAAGACGGGAGCGTTTGACTGTAGTTAGGAAATTATCAGAGCACTGATGGATTGAAATCCACTTGCCATTTAAGAAAAATGAAATTGATGTTGCTCATGTAGACAACTTTGTGTTTTGACTAAGTCGACTAATTCCCAGTAAGCCAACAAACTCACTAGTTTAAAAAAACCACACAATTTTAGAAACGTAAAGTTAAGGCCTGAATCATTTAAAAACACTGTCAGTACATTTTCCAACATAGTTTTCCAGTGTACCATAATTAAACCATAAAATTAAGTTTAAAAGACCCTACCCTAAATATCCCAATAACTCTTCAATATGACTCACCCAGGCTTCCTGTTTTGACTGGAAGTTAACACAGGAAAAAAAAACTGAGCATGTCTTTTTTTGGTTATCATTTCTAGCACTTTCAGTCTAATATTAAGCAAACTACTTCTGGTCTGCTTTATAAATAAGTTGTGTCCTATATATTGTGTCTCTTTCTGTAGGGTTGCTTGTGGGTGTTGTTCTGCGTTACGCTATTCATGTGCCCAGTGACATGAGCAATGCTACATTGAGCTGTAATGTGAATGCCAGTCCAGCCACACTGCTGGTGAATGTGAGTGGTAAATTCTATGAGTATACACTGAAAGGAGAGATCGGTGCCAATGAAGTCAACAACATTCAGGACAACGAGATGCTCCGCAAGGTAAAAGATCACAGTGATACAGCCGCTGCTTGATCTGCAACACAGACCAGATCAGCATTTGCATCCAATGCATGACTGCAGCCATTGGATTTACGTGTTGTCAAAGGCTGTTGACTTTAATAGGAGATAATGGCTTAACTTTTAAATAAGTATATTCAAATATTTATATGCATTTTATTTTACTTTTTATGAAAGGTGAATGACAGGTCTAAATCTGTGTCCTTATATTTGTATTTCAGGTGACCTTTGACCCAGAGGTCTTCTTCAATATTCTCCTTCCCCCCATTATATTTCATGCTGGATACAGTTTAAAGCGGGTACGTTTACATTTTTACATTTACATTTATTCATTTGGCAGATGCTTTTATCCAAAGCGACTTACAGTGAATTCAGTGAATATATTTTTATCAGTACTTGTATTTACTGGGATTGAACCCACAACCTTTGCGCTGCTAACGCAATGCTCTACCAGCTGAGCTACAGGAACACGTTTAAAGCTTGTTTTAAATGATAAAACTGTTGTGTGCATATCATTAGAACAACAGGTAGCAGAGCAAACCGGTTTCTTTGTGTTTCAGAGACATTTTTTCAGGAACCTGGGCTCCATTCTGGCCTATGCGTTTATGGGAACTGTGGTGTCTTGTTTCATCATTGGGTCAGTTCACAGTCTTTTGTTCAGTGCTTCACTGATGAGGCTGTGAGACTGTTCTGAGGCACGTGTGTGTGTTTTTCAGGTTGTTAATGTACGGCTGTGTGATGTTAATGAAGAAGGTTGGCCATCTGGGTGGAGATTTCTTCTTCACTGACTGCCTGTTCTTTGGTGCCATTGTCTCAGCCACTGATCCAGGTGTTACAGCCTTTATAACAGTGCCTACATGCAAGCATTGAGTTTTGTTTTTGATATATTAATCAAACAGGTGTTTAAAAAGGATATGGGGACAAATTAGCCCAGTTATTTTTGAGTTGTTTCATTTTGGGTGAACTAATTAATGGGTGTTAACTATGTTAAATGAAATGTGGATTGAAAATTGTGTTGTGTTTTGTAGTGACGGTTCTGGCCATCTTTAATGAGCTGCAGGTGGACTCTGACCTGTACGCGCTGCTGTTTGGAGAGAGTGTTTTGAATGACGCCGTCGCTGTTGTTTTGTCTTCGTAAGTCCTCTACACTAGTGTGTGTATACAAACTGCTTTATCCTGCACTCACTACTTAAAGCTACAGTTCGTAACTTTTGCCTCTCTACCGCCATCTCTGTTTGACACATAAAATTGCAGGTTTCTTTACATAGTTTTTTATCATGAATGTTAAAGGAGGCGAAACTTTTCCTATAAAAATCAGACCCGACAGTCCAAATTATAAATGATTATAAACTTAGCATTGCATCATGTACTTGCTCAATAACTGATTTTTGTTCATTTTAAACTTTAAACAGTTATGGACTGCAGCTTTAAAATTAGAAATATTAGGCTGTTGTGTGACAATAAGTTTATAGCATGACTGTCAGTTATAAATGTATAATATCAGGTGTTTTAACATAATTAACATTGTTATGAACAGCTCAGTGTGTAATGAGTAATTAACACTATTCATTTAACACCCAATTCTTTCCCTGCTGGACCTTCTATCCGCTCCAGTATGCTGCTTTATTACGGGAGGCAAAGTGGGGCGGGGCATCACAGCCATGGAGGTGTGGCTTATGCAGAGGGCGGAAACCAGACACTGGGAACGCCCCTCAATGGGTGTGCCACAGATGTAGCTTTGAGCGTGCCAGATTGATTGTTAGTGTGTGCATTGGCTGGTCTGTCCCAGAACATGCAGAGTAAATGACCCACAGTTATGCTCCACATTAGCACCTGTAATCGAATTTCGAACTGAATCTGAATTGTTAGTTAGTTAGTTAAATTAATCCCCACTCACATTTAATCACCACAGAGGAACTTTAGAGATGTGTGGGCGGGGCATAGCTGTGGGGATTTGCTGATTGGATGATAGCAATTTGCTTTATAGTCTAAAGTGATGCTATGACACTCTAGAGAACTGGCTGCTGTTTCTTGTTACTCCCTTTCCTAAAAATATCTCTTTGATATCAGGTAAAGTTTCAGAAATAATTCAAGGGGTCATGTCATGAGAGTCCTCTGTTTTGAGATAGAAGGTATTATGAAAATGTACCGTACTTTCAGAACTTAAAACATACTACTCAACATTTATTAAAACTGAATGAATAGTTCATATCAATATTGACATTCCATATTTACTCACTCTTACATTGCGACACAAGGGGCCGATTGTGGGGAATTTAAATTATGACTTATAATATGATATGACCTCATTTAAAACACACTTATGTCAGATAAGGACACGTATCTGATACAAATGTGTCAGAGTTTAGTTGTTGCCAAAACATTAGCAGACTTTCCCAGTTCCTGTCATACTGTTAATGTCTATTATAATGTTTATGATGGTAGCAATTACTTTCACTAAACAAATGGGTGTTTTGGTTTATGGCATTATAGGCAAAAAGACCATTAAAACTTTCAAAATTCTTTATCCTTTTAGATTTCTGAGTTCTTAACTGATTTAAGTAGCACATTCAGTTTGAGTGAATCTGTGTGAATCTGTATTTTGTTATCAGGTCAATTGTAGCATATCAGCCTGAGGGAGACAACAGTCACACGTTTGAAGCCATGGCCATGCTGAAGTCCTTTGGCATCTTCTTGGGGGTCTTCAGTGGTTCTTTTGCTCTGGGAGTTGCAACTGGAATCGTAACTGCATTGATATCCTTTAAAAAATACTTAGAAAACATTGAACCATGGTTCAAACCTGGCCTGCATCATGTCCTGATACCATTTTCCCTTTTTTCTGCATGATTTCATGTTCTTTATCTATTGATGTGAAGACAATGAGATATCATTTAGTAGATTCTTCATCCATCCCGAAGTCGTTTTCATTGACTCCTCCTCACGTCACCAAGTTCACCAAATTAAGAGATTTACCGCTGCTGGAGACGGCTCTGTTCTTCCTCATGTCCTGGAGTACCTTTCTGCTGGCGGAGGCCTGTGGATTTACTGGTGAGCTTTGGATCTCAAAGGTCATAGTATATACTAAAGACAAGTATATTGCAAACCATAACCTTCCTGTGTATGTTGTTGTGTTCACTCAGGTGTGGTGGCCGTTCTCTTCTGTGGCATGACACAAGCTCATTACACCTTTAACAACCTGTCACCCGAATCTCAGGACAGAACAAAACAAGTAGGATCTTTCTAATTTCATGATCTTAAATCACCTTTTTACACTATTTTACCTTTTGTTGCATTTATTCTAAACTGTTTTTGCTGAGGAGCTCTGCTGAAGTTGTCTAAAGTTATTGTTTCCTCTTGATCAAAGTCAAACAGGAAGTTAATGTTTCTCCTTGTGGTCAATGTCAAATATGAAAAGGCTCTTACTGTGGTTTACTCACATCATGTGCTCTTGTTTTTAGTTGTTTGAGCTGCTGAACTTCTTGGCTGAGAACTTCATATTTTCCTACATGGGTTTGACGCTGTTTACCTTCCAGAACCACGTCTTCAACCCAGTCTTCATTGTGGGCGCATTCGTATCCTAAGACTAGCTAATTTCTATGTTAATTTGCTGTTTAATGTAATAAAGGACAATAAGTGTTCCTGTAGCTCAACTGGTAGAACATTGCGTTAGATGGGCAAAGGTTATGGGTTCAGTTCCAAATTCTTTCAAACATGGGTTGATTAAAGAAAAAGTCTTTGCTTCTTGTCAGCTAGGAAGTTGTTATCCATTACAGCTTAATGTTTTTCCAGGCCAATGGCCCAGAACAGAGGACTCAGGATGAACAGTAACGTTGTTGTTGAAGGAATGGCAGTTGAGCAGTGTTAGTTTCATTTTTACAGTGACTCCTTGACAGCGTCTCCTCCAGCTGGCTGTGTTTCTGGGCAGAGCAGCGAACATCTACCCCCTCTCCTTCCTGCTCAACCTGGGCCGTAGAAACAAGATCAGCCCCAACTTTCAGCACATGATGATGTTTGCAGGTTTGTGGGTGGAGTGACATGCCAAAAACAAAATGTCTTCCTCTGCTGTGGTGCAGAACGTTGAGATATATCTTAACAAGCTATGTGAACGTATCTTGCCTTGTTCTTCTGCTCATCAGGTCTTCGTGGTGCCATGACCTTTGCCCTGTCGATCAGGGACACGGCCACGTATGCACGGCAGATGATGTTCTCCACCACGCTGCTGGTGGTCTTCTTCACTGTCTGGATCTGTGGGGGAGGCACGACTCCGATGCTCTCCTGTCTGAAGATCCGGTCAGTTCACTTGCATGCGAGCAGACTGCAGAAATGAGTAACTATTTAAATGAGTTGTTTTGTTCCAGTGTTTCTGCAGTTCTGCATAGTGTGTTAACACCATAAACTTGTTAGTAAAACACTTTATGATTAGACTACAGTAGATGAAGTTGGGTGCTGTGGGATGTAATAGTTCATAATAATTTTCTAATTTGGTGTGATGTTGGTTTGTTTTGGCAGTGTTGGAGTGGACACGGATCAGGACAACTCTGTAAGTTTTTGTGTTCTACTGTAGAAACACATACAGTGTCATTTAATGATGGTCCTGGTATGGCACTAATTAAAACCAGTAATTCCAGTAAATTTTGATGTTGTGGGGACTTTTTAGGTCCATCATACAGAATGATCTATTTTGAAAATCTAAAATAGCAGAAAAGTTTCTGATGGTTAGGTTTGGAGATAGGGTTAGCGGAGAGGAATAGATTTTGTTTATTTTTGATCAGTTTGTACATTTTATAATGTATTTTGTATATGTATTTTACCATGATGTTTATGGAATGTCATGAAAGTGTGTGTGTGTTTGCAGATTGGTCCTGATGGAATTGAGAGGAGAAGCACTAAACAGGAGAGTGTTTGGCTCTTCAGGATCTGGTATAACTTTGATCACAAGTATCCTTTGCGGAAAATTGTATACCTGCTATATTCTGCTATATACCGGCCACAATATACCTGCTATATTCTTGAGATACATTACTGCTAGAAGGATTGCATGCTGCTGATCACAGTCTTATAATGTGTACAGTGAGTTTTGTTTGACTGTTGTTATCATGTGAACGTGAGCATTAATGTTTGTTAGAAAGCCCTTAACCCTGTCAAGTTATCTGAAGCCCCTCCTGACCCACAGTGGACCTCCGCTCACCGCCACACTTCCAGCCTGCTGCGGCCCTCTGGCACGATGTCTCACCAGCCCACAGGCGTATGAGGTTTGTACCACTGTCAATGTTGTACTGACATATGCAGTAATGGCCACTTATTATCCATCATTATTCTGTTTGTTCAGATTTGTAGGTCTGATTTGTGTAAAGCTGATTATGTAGCTGTGAATAAATCGTAAATAAAGGATGAATGTGGTCAACAAAAACATCTGCTTTTACTTTGCAATATATAAAAAGGTCCTGATTATACAAATTGCAGTTGCTTAGATGAAGACTCCAAGTTGCTCTAGAGGAATCAGTATACCGTAAGTCACTTCAAACATCTCTTAAATTATTATTTACAAAATTACTTTCTTTTAGAATGAGGAGCAGCTGAAAGACGACGACTCTGACCTCATTCTTAACGATGGTGACATCACTCTGACGTACGGTGACATCACAGTAAGCACAGATGCGTCGGGCGCTCACACGAGCGGTGCGCCTGTGGGCGGAGTGGGCGTGAACTCTGATGACGCTCTAGATCGAGAGCTGGCCTTCGGCGATCATGAGCTAGTGATCCGAGGCACCCGATTGGTTCTTCCCATGGATGACACTGAGCCACCGCTGGCTCTGGACTCCCATCGTTACCGGCACAAGAACGAAACTATGAGCTGAACGGGGAAAAACCATGACAGGGGGAGTCTGTCCGTCTCTTCTTCTCTATCATCTCTCTCATCTGGAGCAATCGCTCTCAACAGCTTTCCTGTCTCTAAAGTGGCTGGTTTGATGTCTCTACCTCATTCGTCACTCTTTTCTCTGTTCTTTGTATGACATCACAGAAATGCATTATTTATTCACATCTCCACAGCAGTGCAGTTTGGGATTTGTAGTTTTTTCCCGTGATCCGGCCAGTCCACAAAACATCTAACAGTGTATTTATGACATCATAGAGGTCGGAAGCATGCTCTGGTTCCTCACATCCCTGAGGTTACCATGACAACAGAATAAGCATACTTGTACTGTCTGTGAAGCAAGGCGTAAAATTGCCGTGACCTGGCACGCATGCTTATTTGTGTCCTTGATGTGTGAGCGCTTGTTTAGGAGAGCTGAAAAGAGTCAATGGCAACATTTATACGCGTCTTATGCTTTTAACTGCCTTCTCTCTTTGTGATAGTGTAAATCGAGACATGCTGACTGGTGGCTCTGCGTTTGTTGTGTGGTTACAATCAAGTGCCTGTTGAATGTAGCCCCGCCCCTCCTCCAGCAAAATGACACTATCTGCCGTCCACTAGAGGGAGGCCGTGTATTTTGATATCGTTTTGTTTGTCTGCGTTGTGGGCCTGTGATTGGTTACAGAAGGATGTCATTCCGTCATAGTGACTTGTGATTGGCTGTAGAGACGCGTGTGACCGGGTTCAGGTCTGGATCTTTTACTGTGACCTTTGACTGTGAATCTATGAAGGTTTTTGGGCTTTGTTTTATGTTAGCGTTTCAAACAGTCAGAAGATGCATTTTAAAGAGAGAGACATTCATATAGTTCAGTTCTTTTGTTGTAAAACTTTTCTACATATACATATGAAACTACTTCAAAAAAATTTTCTTTTTCCTTTTTTTTTACATATCCCTCCTCGTAGTCAAAAAATGTTTAATGAACAAGATGTCATGTTTAACTATGAATGTCTACAATAACACATATATAACATTAAATAATTGCCCATACTTTTTGTGGTATAGGGCTATCTAGTGTACACAACTAAAAATTGTGGGATCTTTTTTTTCCAAAAACAAATTTAGTGTGAATGGAATTAATGCCTGAACTTTTTTATAGTCCTGATTTTGCATGACATTAGGTGGAGAATCAGAACCCTCCACTGTTTCCTCCCAAAGTCTTTTTTGTGTAATGAAAAAGGTTTTCTAATAAATTGAGAAAACTTTGTCTAGATCAATGTAGAATATCACAGCAGCACAGATGTGATTTTTAAGTAGGTTGGAACAGAAGTGAAACTGTAGCTATCCAGACATATTTTAAAAGGGCTGAATGAA